>JAGDQP010015401.1:0-10821 GCA_022664845.1 Lepisma saccharinum
GACAATTGGGGAGCTGCTGTGAATAAAAGACAGTGGCGATCACAGTGAGAGCTTCGGCTTTCCTCTCCCAACCCGTCTGGTCAGCGTGGGAGCAGTAGACCAACTCCTCCCTTCGGGGAGTGGCCTCATCCACTAGTGGATTGAATATGGCTGTGATTTATATATATATATATATAAATTGAGCAACTTCTTCGGATTTCTTCCTGTCATTTCGATCCCTTCCTGCGCCGATGTCCTGCCTTTCCCGGTTTTCATGACAGAACAAAAAACAAACGTATAGCGTAGGCATTGTATGTATGTCAAACAGAAGTGCATTTCCATCAAGAAAAAAATATTATATAACATCTAGTGAAGTTCAAGCATAAAACTATCACTGAAAATTGTTTCTGTACCCACACAGCACACAATGTTGAATTAACGTTTTATAAACGTTAAATTTTGACAACATTTGTATTTGGTGACGTTGAGTTATACGTTTTATCAACGTAATTTAATAAACGTTTAAAGAATGATCAGTATTAAACGTTGAATTTAAATTGTGCCCTTAAACCTTCTACAATGATGGAAAACAAAACGTTTATTCAACGCTGAATGTTTGTGAGTGTTCCTAATCTATAGAAACACAATTTTCAGTGATAGATTTATGCTTAAACTTTTCTAGGTGTTATATAATATCATTTTTTCTTGATGGAAGTGCACTTCTATTTGATATTCATACAATGCCTACGCTATGCCTTTGTCTTTTGTTCTCTCAAGTCTTAACGGAAGGCGCTTCTTCTTTCTTTGTCTGCTGACTTAACTCCAACGGTGTGGAGGATGAAAAAAAAATACTAGAAAAGGGGAATGACATAGTATGTTTATAATCTTATTTTCCTATGTTTTATCAATTATATGTGTTTAAGTTTTCGCCAATCCGAGAAAATCAGTAGTAAACAGAATCAAGTGATTAAGGAGATGTACTTTCAATACGCTATATTTCAGTAGCAAAACGCACTTATACTCGATGTATAAAGTGCAAGATGTTGCATGCATTATAATATCAATCGCATGAAGAAGATGCCAGTCACGAAGAGTGTAGAGAACTAGTCCATTCTATGGTGTTAGGTTACAGACAGTACAGAAGCAGCTTATTGGTTTATGTAAATAATGCTATTAAATTCCCCTTGTACACAAGAAAAAAACTTGCTTTTGTACACGTTGGTGAAAGTGTGAAAAGTATAAGCGAAGAGTAATAGCGAGATAAACTAAGCAAACTATAGCCCTGTTGGTAGAGTATTATTTCACATTTGGAAGGTTCTCCTGGGTTCACTCCGAGCAGCTTGCCCTCCTATTACCGGGACGGTATCTTCAAAGTAGGTCCTAGCCGGTTTCGATCACACGTCCTTTCACCTATGCTATCCTTTGTGTGACAAATATGCCTAAAAGTCATAAATAAAATTTAAGTTAAAAAAGGAGGGCGGACAGAAAGAAAAAGTCAAGGAGCAACTCATTTACGTTGCCAGGTATTGTTTTTCTCCAATGTGGTTACGTATAAATTCATATTAGGGTGACGGTACCAGTTTCCGTCTACTAGAGTTTTGAAAGTAAATAGGCTTCTGATGAGTGGATCGTGCAACTCATGTTTCTACTAAATCGTTTCGATGTTCAGAAGCAGGCTGCATTCTCATTGACTGTTTCAAATTGTGTGAGACTTAGTTATTCAGTGTGGAAGTGTTGAACACATACATTCAATATCCATTGTCTACATCGTTAGTGGATAGAGAAAGCGCAGTTTTATATATATCGATGAAGCTTTTAAAATTAACATACAGGTGTTAGCCATAGATAGATGCACGCACGTTGAAAGAAGAAACATTGGTAATCACAGTAGAAAACAATATGTTTATTGAGTATTATGGGAGGCAGTTATAGCGTGGCAGGATTTCTGGTGCAAAAGTTTGGCGTGGAGCCAGAACCTGGCCATTATGGTTGTTCACTGGAATTAATGTTAATAATGTATCGCACCGGTTTTCGGCCACCGGAAAAACTATCACAGAATGGAGTGAAGGTGACCAATATTCAGTTTTAACTATTCTCTCAACTCTAATTATTTATTTATGTGATGTGTGTTGTGCCCTAAGGAAGGTTCTTGGGCACGTGAACCGATGGTGGTTTGCCATTGCTTTCCATCGGATGAATATGTAATAAGGACGGGACCAACAGTTTACCGTGGGCTCTGAACTTTGTGTGTCTCCACCGAAAATCGAACCCGGGACCCATTGATTACAAGGCAGGGCCTATTTTGTAGGTATCATCCCGGCATTTGTCTTACCACTCATCCTCCCAAAAGGGTCTGGATTAGAGAATGGGTTCCCATTTAAAAAACGAGTTTTCGCAACCGTCTAGTATTTTCTGTCTTTTGGTTCGGATGACGGAAACAGTTTTGTGTCTGAATCTTGTGCGGAGTTGAATTTGAAGTTTTTATGGCCTTCAGGCATCTTGGGCTCAGGCGCAGATACGGTGGAGGAGAGAATGTTGGAAACTACTCGGCCAGGGCCTATTTTGTAGGTATCATCCCGGCATTTGTCTGGCGTAAAATCCTTGAAACCCCCCTAGGTAAAATTGTTTCAACTTCTCCCTCCGGGAATTAAACCCGGATTGTTGGATTGTCACGTCATGGGTCACGTTTGGAGAGAAGTGAAATTTAACTTTCAGGACAAATTTCGTACCTTTCCCCCCAAATCCATACTTATAACGAATATTTAAATCTGTGAAGATGAACAGAATAATGTAAGCTTCCCAGACCGAAGCCTAGTACTTCAGTGTTCGGTACGATATGCTTTAATTGAAATTACAATTTTAGGGTTGATTCCAGATTAAAATCCTATAATCAAAGGATTTTTCCTGAAATCAACCCTAAAATTGTATCGTACTGAATATTGAAGTAGTAGGCTTCGGTGTGGGAAACTTATATTATTCTGTTCATCATTCAAATATTCGTTGTAAGTAGGGATTTTTTTGGAAAGGTACGAAATTTGTCCTGAAGGTTGAATTTTACTTCTCTCTAAATGTTGTATAAACGTTGCGTAACGTTGATTAAACGTTCAATAGATGTTTATTCAACGTTTTGTAACGTTGAATCAACGTCAATGCCAAAATAAAGTTGCGGAAAATGTTTAATTCAATGTCTTTAGAACATTTAGGAAACGTCAGATTCAACGTTGAATCAGCATTTCTTAGAATAATAATCCGATAGTTGTATAAACGTGGAATCAACGTAAATTCAACCAAAATTCAACGTTTATTAAACTTTTAAGAAAAGGTTAAATAGGTTCTGTGTGGGTAGATTAGGAAAACTCAAAAACATTCAACGTTGAATCAACATTTAATCAACGTTGTGCTTTCCACCATTTTCGAAGGTTTAAGAGCACAATTTAATTCAACATTTAATAAACGTTTACGGTAATACTGGTCATTCTTTAAACGTTTATTAAATTACGTTGATAAAACGTATAATTCAACGTCACCAAATATAATGTTGTCAAAATTCAACGTTTATAAAACGTTAATTCAACATTGTGTGCTGTGTGGGTGGTTAAATTGTTTTATCATATATAAAAAATATCGATAAAGACGAGGAACTGTTGCAAAGTATGGCATTTGATTGTTTTATGATTAAGTATTTAATTTACTTTTGTTTTGTGTTTTCTCGGTAAATAATCCATTATCTTTGGTCTATTTGCTGGCGAAGACTCTACGTCAATACAATAGCTATAGAAATAATTCCTGTATGGGATAGTATTGGTTTGATTCAATTGTTATTAACGTCCTAAACGAGCTGGGGTGCTTTTATAAAGATGGGACCTACAGCTCTTTGTAAAGTAGGCTCCGAGCCAGTTCGTACAATGGACTCACGCATGATCTCGTGCACTAAGGTTACCAACTCTTTCTTTGGGAATTCCCGGACATATTTTAAATTTGATGCATGGAGTGCCTGAAATAGACTATTTGGATTATAAATTTAAATGGAAGCAGGGCCTATCTTTCAGTAATGTACTTCACTTTTTTTAAAAAACATGTAGTAAGTTTTAATTGCGAAATACTACTGATTTTAGAATAAAATTCAAAACCGAATAACGTTCGAGGTAATTGTTTACATAACCCTCTTGTCTTTTGATGAAAAAGTAGCGTAACGTAACAGAACGTAGCTCACGTAACTTCGGGAAATTATGTTATGTTGCGGTATCTTAAAATGAACTCTCCCTAAATTCAGCACATGTCTTACAGTGTAACCTATATACTGCAGGGATTCTCAAGGGATGTAACACAAAAATCCACAATAATCACTTTAAAAAAATGCAAAATATGAGCATATACAATCCAGACAAATGTATTAAATATTTTGCTGATATTATGAACCTTAACCCTTAGAGAAGTATACAGTAAAAGTGTAATTCAAATAACAGTAGTAAAGAAACGTGTGGTCAGTAATTGCACCATTTTGACAGTTCAGTGGGAAACATGTGTTTGGTTATTTTTGCACAATTGTTTAATACGAGAAGGAATCGCAGATAAACACCCCCGTAATTCTTGGTCCACAGAAAGAAATCACTCTCGTTTCTTATATTTTATTTTGGCCCAAGGCGGAGACGCTTTATTCGCACAAGTACTAAAGCTGTTGAACAGGATTAGTTTAGATGGGGCAATTCTGATAACAGTGACAAGGTACATTCGCGAAGTGCCTGATAGATATTAATGTAATATTGAACAAAATGCAAAGTTCTGCTGGCCTGGTGTATTATACTAATTATAGCAGTCCATAGCGGAATTTGCATAGCTGTGAGTCTTCATAAATCAGGAATTCCATCGTATCAGATGTTACTCTTGGACACATTCAAACATAAATAAACATCATTAATGAAGAAATAATTTAAATTATGACACCACTGTTACAATTAACTTATCTAGATTTAATTTTTCTTCAAATTAGAATCTGTTTTCACCTTTTAATTTCTTTGCATTATCAAAAAAGAGGTGTAACGGGTGTTACTCGCTCAAGGTCTATTCGCGAAGTACCTGGCGGATATTCGTAAAATATTGAAAAATAAGAATTGTCCTGTTGCACACAGTATTTTTATATTACTTCATGGCTTATAAATCGGCTCTGTTTCAGTAACTTCATCGGAAGGCATTTGCCCTAGTTGAGTATCCTCCGGGATTTCTGTTATGGTGGTGTCTTCGAGTTTCTTGATCAAACTGAAAATACTGCTTGCAGTCTTTCTTGTACTTCATGTGTTGAAGCGGTACTTCAATCTAAAGCCTCTAAAATCTTATTTGTGTCTATTCTCATTGTGGAAAATACACATACACGTGCACAATACCACACAAGCACTAATTACACATCACTGACAGACGAAGTAATGTCCTTCTACCGTACTAACATATCAACAACTTTCTACTGGAAGGACGGGCTACCTCTTACGGCTTGCCCGTCCCGAAAAAGTCTGTAGAGCGATTTAAGAAGTCAGTTTGGGCAGCTAGAACCTGACCGATTAACACACGCTAAGTCTCTTTTTTTTATATTGCAAAGAAATTGAAAGATGTAAACAATTTCTAATTGGAAGAAAAATTAAATATGGATATATTCTTTGTAACAGTGATGTCATAGTTCAAATTATTTCATTAGTAACGTTTATTTATGTTTGAATGTGTCCGAGTGTAACACCCGTTACGAGGACTGTAGTCGAGGGTGTACACCTTACACATTAGCGTGTACCTTCTTGCAAGATGTGCATACCATCTACTCCCGTTTCGTTTAGTTATTTAATTTCCCAATTACTCTGGTGAAGTTATTATCGTCAAATACTTTTGGTACCACTTGACCAGAAACGAAATATTGAGGAACGGAAGAGGGTAATCAGCATTTTATCCCAATCTGTTGACTATAATAATAATTTAGTAGAAATACGCATGTAGTGTACAGTTAATTTGAGCAGAACTTTTGTTAGCTTGGGAGTTATCTTAATACAAGCCTTGAGTAATATGAGATTTGACTTACGTTTTCAAAAGCAAGGTACAAGTGTGACATTTCGATGTATGGAGTAAGTCTCATAACGAGTTAAGCAAGTGATTCTTATATAGAATTGTACCTGATTATTAACTGAAATAGATACTTCGTAGTTGTACGAAAGTCTCAACAATCTTCTGGTTTCTCCTTCCCTCAATGCAACAAATTACGCATATTATTGCGTTGCTATTACCTCATTAGAATATACATAATCAAAACATTTTGCGTTTTATATTTTTGTATAAATTATTTAATCCCTGTATTTAATAGAAAAATGGATTTAAATTTTATGCAAACATAGTCTCCTCTTAAAGATTTATAACCTAAACGATTCACAGCGAATATTCTCGGACTACAGCACTGCCCATTACGATAGAATCCCTGATTTGTGAAGACTCATAAATATGCAAATTACCACTATGAGCCGCTAAAATTAGTTCAAAACACACCGAGATCAGCAGAACTTAAAATTCTCACAAGGCCCATTCGCGAAGTACATGACAGATATTGACTTAACATTGAACCAAATGCAGTTTTCCCAAAATCCATAATTGAAGCAGTGTTGTTTCCTCACTGGGTTGGAGTAGCTGGTCTCCCACCAGGCGCCTCCCCACTCCCCAGGTGGCGGATAAGGGAATGCCGACCAGATATGGTGGGTACCGGAAAGACTCCTTGGGCGGACCAAAACCAGTACTGCTGCTTTGCAGTTAGTAGAGAGATCTACAAAGGCTAGAAGAAGATAACCCCGAACAAAAATATCATGGTGAGGGGAAGCAGCATCACTATTACCACTTAGAGGCTGAAGATGAATGGCATCAGCAAGGCTCAGAGATGGACAGACGACGACATCTTGAATGTCTGTCTTTACTGCAAGGTCGTAGAGCTGACAACTCTACACCGCTAAATCATTTCAAGAAATAGTAACAGATGGTTAATGGATTCTCCTGGGATAAAATATTCCGGAGATAAACTAGTCCCTTATTCGGATCAGCGGGCGGGGACTGCTTCAGGGCGCTAAAAGAACAGGATTAAGAAAGACCTTAGAATAGGAACGTGGAACGTACGAACGTTGTACCAAACGGGCGCTTTTCAGGTGGCGGTACGCGAGGCCGAGAAGTACGAGCTAGACATATTAGAGATACAAGAAGTTCAGTGGGAGGGTCATGATAGCATCCGACAGGGCAAGTACAGTTTCTACTATGGTGGAACACAGTCCCACGATTTCGGAACAGGATTCCTTATTAAGAACAGTATCCTTCAGATGGTTCAGAATATAGAATTCGTAAACGAAAGACAATCGTACGTTACGATATGTACTGGATGGGGCAACACGGTTTTAATAAATGTCTATGCTCCGACCGAGGTGGCTAATGATAACGACAAAGATATTCTACGATGAGCTAGGAAGACTGTTTGACCGATTACCGAAGTATAATTCGAAAGTTGTGTTGGGTGCTTGCAACGCAAAGGTAGGGAGGGAAGAATAATATAGACCTAACTATAGGCAAATACAGCCTTCACGAAAAGATTAAAAACAATGGAGAAACCGAGAAAGACTGATAACTTTCGCGATTTCGAAAAACCTACTGGTAAAGAGCACGTACTTTGAACACAAATACACATGGGTATCTCCGGACGGCAAAAGTCTCAACCAGATCGATCACGTATTAGTAGGCAGACGAAGACACACAAACATAATGGACGTTAGTGTTAAAGTAAAGCTGTTCCTAAATATAGCGCACGAAATAACTTAATTTAGGTTCGAATTGGCAACATTGTGTTGGTATACTCGCCATAATCACATTTTACCACTTGTTCCTTTAATTCGGCTACATAATGAGAAATATCTTCATATTCCAATTGATGTAATAAATGAAAGCGGTAGCGTTCAACGATCTCTGAGTGCCTGACTTCAAACAATGACACCAGTTTGTCCTTAACATGGGTATAAGTGTATTTTATCATAGGCTCTGGCAAAAAGGCATTCTTAATCATTCCATACGCCTTGGACCCAATCACTGTGTACAAGAGGCTCAATTGCTGATCATCGCTTACTTTAAAAGCTTTACAGTGATGTTCGAACCTCTCTAAATAACTTCGAATGTTGGGTAAATTGACATCTATATGTTCCAAGACACTTGTATTTCCCCACATCTTCACTACCTATATTGCGCCAAATGTTAAAGTAAAGCTGTTCCTAAATATTGCGCACGAAATAACTTAATTTAGGTTCGAATTGGGGACGAATACAAGAGATAATCTTTATTTCATTAAATACATAACAATTCGAATTAGTACGAAAATACATTACATCTACCATCGAGGAACGGTATCTATTCCAACCATACACAATGAAACATATACTCCAAAGCAGTCGTCAACATGGACTCCTCATTCAATACCTTACCCTTGCCGTGCTGCACTGTTAATAAATAGAGAACCATCCTTATCGGTAGACTGATTTCCCAATTTCTTCATATGTAAACCATGTCAAAAACACAACGATAACAAACCAAAAAGATAGACTGCATAAAAGAATCATGTTTGGTGTAATCAATCATCTTATTCAAAGTTCGCGCGGAACTCTGTACCCTAACAGTTAGGCCGTACAGAGAAGCAGAAAGTGACACCGATCATCAATTAGTGATCACAAAAGTAAGGGAAAAGTTATGCATCGCGAACAGAGAACGCAAGGAATCAAAACAACTGAAATTTGAAGTTAAACGATTTAATAATCCGAGCATAAAAGCAGATTACCAACTCGAACTTTCGAATAGGTTAGGAATCTTAACCGAATCAGGTAATAATAATAATAATAATGATGATGTTAATAATTAAATTAATGTAAGTAAGATGTGGGAGGCAATTCATGAATCAGTTAAGAGCGCAGCGAAGGAACGTGTAGGTGAGAAGAAACAACAGAAAAACAAACCTTGGTTTGATGAAGAATGCGTTAAGCTGCATGAGGAATAAAAACAAGCAAGGCAAAGATTGCTAAATAATAAAAGCGAAGCAAATAAAACCACTACAGTAACGGGAATCGAAACGCCACACGCGGGTTCAGAAACAAAAAGCGAGAATAACTGACGGAGAAGATTCAGGAGATAGAGGAAAACGGCAAAATTAATAACATACGAGATCTATATACAAAGGGGTAAACTCGTTGAGAAAAGATTACCAGCCGAGGTTAGGAATGATTAGAAATGAACGTGGAGATCTTCAGGCGGATCCGACTAAAATACTCGAAGTGTGGAAAAGTTACTTCGACAAACTTCTTAATGTACAAAATAGGGAACAAACAGAGGAATTTGAAATCCATACCGCAGAACCGTGGATTCCCGAACCTAGCGAAATCGAGATCGAAATGTCGGTAAAGAAATTGAAGAATTTCAAATCACCAGGAATAAACAATATTCCAGCCGATTTGATTAAAGGGGAGGAACGGCACTAATCAAGGAACTACATAAATTGATAAGTGCTATATGGAGAAAGGAGGAGCTCCCAAAGGAATGGAAAACCTCAATAATAGTTCCGATTTACAAAAAAGGCGATAAATCGGACTGCGATAATTACCGCTGAATCTCGTTACTTCCAACGTGTTACAAAGTATTAAGTAATATTCTGTTAACACGCCTAAGTGTATACGTAGATGAAATAATTGGAGATCACCAATGTGGATTTAGAAGAAATTGATCCACGTTGGACCAGATTTACGACTTGAGACAAATTTTGGAGAAGAAATGGGAATTCAATGGGACGGTTCACCAGCTATTCATTAATTTTAAGAAAGCATATAATTCTTTCAAAAGGGAAAAGTTATACAGTATGCTGATACGATTTGGGATTCCGAAAAAAACTGGTCCAACTAGTGAAGATGTGTCTCAGCGACCTCATATTCAGAGTACGGATAGGTAATAATATGTCAGATAGTTTCAAGATTCGCAACGGATTGAAACAAGGCGATGCCTTATCACCACTATTGTTTAACTTTGCGTTAGAATATGTGATTTTTAAAATTAAAGGGGACAAAAAGAGACTATCGTTGAATGGTTTGAATCAACTCTTCGTATACACGGATGATGTAGATTTAATAGGGGACGATAAAGATGCACTACAAAGCCACACCGATATCTTACAAGGGAGGGTCACAATATATTGTCGCTGAGATCCTAATAAAACAATGTGCGAAGCTAGGGGAATCGAGGCTGGAAGGGGGGGGGAGGGGCGAAACCTAGAAATTTACAGAAGTTAAATAAAGGATATATCCACAGTATTTCAGAATAAAGGACGGAACTTTCGGGAGGTGATTTCTGACATCAAGGCAAGTCAAAATTTCCTTTGAATATGGGTGAAATTTCGCTTAGTTTTGGAGATACAGCGTTTCCAACTTTGGGTCCAAAATCGATGCCTTGAGAGGAAATGAATAATTCTCAATAAGTCAGAAACGAGTCATTGAATGAAAATTCCGTTTCCGAAAATTTGTTTCTAGCAACATGGTAGACATCAGGAGTGAAAACGCGATGTCACCGGTTTGTCAGTGTTGCCAACTAGGTATAAAGTTAATTTTTTTTTCAAATGGCAGTTCATCGTGTTATTGGATATTTTACATCGTCTACTTAAAGCACATCAGTCCATCTGAAATCGTCCAGCTTGGTTAATCGACCTTTTTCAAAGAATAATAATAATAATACTTATGTTCCATATATTATAGAATAGTTCAAAACAGATATTCTTTTATGTCTATCCCAATCTATTAATTAATGGCTGCCATTTTT
>JAGDQP010015401.1:11221-30067 GCA_022664845.1 Lepisma saccharinum
CTTACTTAGCAGTGCAGGATTAACGTTGTTAATATTTCAACAGCCATTTTTTTTTAATTTTCCATATAATTCCATCGTAGTTACTTCTTCTGAAGTATTGAACAATAGTATATGCTTGCCTTTCTTTCACATAAAGAATTTAAATGCAAAAGGCTCGTTCTTTAGGAAATAAAGTTAGAAAATGATATTTTTTTTTAACGGTTACTTATTTTTCTCTCGTTGGGAAAAATAAGTAATGGGTACGGTGACCATATGTCCCGAATTTTCCGGATCAGTCCCGAATTTTAAGTCTTTGTCCCGACGTCCCGAAAAATATATTTAAAGTCCCAAATTTCATGAACTAGACTTCATCAAAAGTGTGAGTTAATCTTAAACAACTTAAGTGGGAAGATTTAGAACAGAGTTGGACAGTATTTGAAAATGCTTTATCATTGCATATCACTCGATGATGTTGAACGAGCGGTGTGTACTTAATTCTTTCCTCACTGAGCTAAACTTAAAGAGACAACCGTCCCAATGTGTGAATTCGTGCAGTTATTTCCTGGGATAAATGCTTCTTTAGAGAGGCCATTTTCAAAATTTCTGGGGACTAGAGAAGACAATCATTGACAATCGAACGTGCGAAAGCTATGTTAATTATTCAAATAAACAATTCCGAATTTGGCTCCGATATGTCTCAAAAATTAAAAGCAGCAAAGTACGGGTAGCCGTGCGGTCTACGGCGGTAGGTCAACGACTCGAAGATCCCGGGTTCGAGTCCCGGTAGGGGCATGGGTGTGGATTTTAATAGCTAAAGGGCGAATCGTGACGGCCCACACAGCACAATCATGCTAAATAAACGTTTATTCAACTTTTTCTTAAATGTTTAATAAACGTTGAATTCTGGTTGGATTTACGTTGATTCCACGTTTATACAACTATCGGATTAGTGTTCTAATAAATGTTGATTCAACGTTAAATCTGACGTTTAGTAAACGTTTAAAGACGTTGAATCAACCCTTTTCCGCAACTTATTTTTGGCATTGACGTTGATTCAACGTTACAAAACGTTGAATAAACATCTACTCAACGTTTATACAACATTTAGAGAGAAGTAAAATTCAACCTTCAGGACAAATTTCGTACCTTTCCCAAAAATCCCTACTTACAACGAATATTTGAATCTGTAAAGATGAACAGAATAATATAAGTTTCCCAGACCGAAGCCTACTACTTCAATATTCAGTACGATACAATTTTAGGGTTGATTCCGGGAAAAATCCTTTGATTATAGGATTTTAACCTGGAATCAACTCTAAAATTGTAATTTCAATTAAAGCATATCGTACTGAATATTGAAGTACTCGGCTTCGGTCTGGGAAACTTACGTTTTGCTGTTCATCTGGACAGATTTAAATATTCATTATAAGTAGGGATTTTTGGGGAAAGGTACGAAATTTGTCCTGAAAGTTAAATTTTACTTCTCTGCAAACGTGACCCATGACATGACAATCCAACAATCCGGGTTTGATTCCCGGTGGGAGAAGTTGAAACAATTTTACCTGCCGTAAGTCCCCGAGGTCGAACCGTCTCTGAAAATATTATATAGCACCTAATGAAGTTTAAGCATAAAACTATCACTGGAAATTGTTTCTGTAGGTTAGGAAAACTCACAAACATTCAACGTTGAATCAACGTAGTGCTTTCCACCATTTTAGAAGGTTTAGAAGCACAATTTAATTCATCGTTTAATAAACGTTTAACAGTGGTCATTCTTTAAACGTTTATTAAATTACGTTGGTAAAATATATAATTCAACGTCACCAAATACAACGTTGTGAAAATCCAACGTTTTCAACGTTTATAAAACGTTAATTCAACATTGTGTGCTGTGTGGGGGGCGAAGTCCTAAGTTACTAGAGAGGCCCATATAAAAATTAAGTTTACCAAAGTTTTACAACAAACTGCTAACAGACGCGTAAGTTGTCTTCAGAGAAATATGATTGGTTCAACCTTTAAACGTATATATTTTCGTTTTTGGAATTTAATTATTTTTTTTTATACATAACAAAATTATGCGGAGGATAGTTTTAAGATATGGTGACAGGTTTTGAGTTTGAAAAAGAAATGTAAAATAAGTTTTAAGAAAGTACAATGTCTAAAAAAGAAGTGCAAACCATAAAACGATGAATATCAATCCGCTGTTTACGATTGCTGATATAACTACTGTGAAACAGAGACGGCTGGAGTCCGACTAGGCTTTCCCTATAAGGCCTCTCGTCCACTGGATGCGGAAATCTGTGAATTGAGTGTTCGGACGAATACGCGCGTAAACGGACGAAGGATCCAAGCAGCAATGTGTTAGTTTGACATCGTCCACTGGCAGACAATGTTCGTCCGTTTCCGTGCGTATAGCTGCGACCTGCGACTGCGCCCAGTTATGTTTGGATTTATTTGTACGAACAGTAATTGTTTTTGCTTTGTAATAAGGGTAAAACAAATTTGTTGCTGGAAGTTGCAAGAGAAATGAACGCGTCGGACGTTTTATTAACATTCAATAGCAATATTTTATAAACATTTCGATCTTTTATTAGTTTTTAAGATTGTATGAAAATTGTTAAAAATGTTTTGCGTTTCATGTGGAAGTAGCCGAAATACTGCTTGTCATCTTTTAATTATTCCACAAATGAGAAAATTCACTAAACTGATTTCTTCTTTCAACAAAATTTCATTCACCTACTTTTACCGTTTTCTTTGGTGCCTTAATTTCCATGAGAGGTGTTTCCAAAGCATAGAGATTACAAATGTTATCTGTGAGTGCTGTGGTTTCTGAGATTCGGCCAAATACTCTGGCAGTCCACGAAGAGAATTCGAACGATTACGGACGAATAAACTTCGTGCGCATTCGTCTGACCACGCAATTCGCAAGTTTCCGCATCCAGTGGACAAGAGGCCAAAGTCCATCGCTTCAAATCTGAAATAGAAACCCTTTTCATTATCTTACTCATTTCTTTTCATGGAAGAGTGATCGCTTACGGTCAGCATTGCTCAGACACAACGGTATGTAGACTGAAAGCGCTGTAAAAGCAAGATATTGATGTATTTTTCAATATGGACTGACCAAACGTGATGTGAGAACTGAGGAGCATTGTCTAGCAATATATACCTGCAAACAACATACCACATCCATTTAACACAACAACGCTACCTGCTGGAGCATCTTGGTACATCTTCATCAAAGGACATAAGAAACTGTCTTTGCGAAAAGCAGAAGGACTTTAAAATGTCTCGCGCAAGGTCTTAATAAAATACATGTTTATATGTTTGTGTTTGAAAATAACACGCAATAACGTTCTTTGTTTACTCACTTTTATATATTTTGTGTTTCCTTTCTTCTTCATTTGCGTTTGCGTTACACATAGGCTGAGTTCAACAATAAAGTAGAGATGTTGCATTGGAATTGAAGTCCTGAATTGCAAAACACCCCAAGTCCACTTTTTACGTATGTTCGTTTTTTTCTGTTCGTTGGCATCTATGTTCCACTTGCATAATATTACATCCTAACTCCAATTAAATAAAAAAAAGCTTTTTTAATACAAAATAATTGTAGCTGAATCGGATAACATACCAAGTCCTTGGACTGTTCTTTGTTTCTCCTGAAAAACAAAAATACTCCGGTGGAGTTGGGATGTCTTGTAATTCAGATCTTCAATTGTTTATTTATGGGTTTCAAAAATCTCGGGCTCAGGCCGGTAAAGATGGTGCATTTGCGTTTTTTGTCTCTATGTCCGGATTCTCCCCATTTACTGTCCGAATTCGTCCCTCCGTATGGGGTTATTTTAGAAATATGACATTTCTCTCTCTCTCTCTCTCTTTTTTTTTTTTTTTTTGTAGGTTTTAGAAACTACCAGACAGGCAGTGGAAGTTTAAATATGTTAGCATTTAGTACTCATAATTAGACTTGTCCACATATACGCTTATTTACCTTTCTTCATAAATGTGATTGATCGAGACCAAAATATCTTATGCGTCCGAATTCGCTCCCCTTTACTGTATAAACAGTGTATTTGTAAAAGAGCTGTTGCACGCTAGGGAGGGAGATAAAGAAAGGTTAAAATCCCCACATGAGACGATCGATTAACAGGTATTGTTTTGTCCAGATGGTTCGTGGGAGTAGAAACGTTTCGTGTTCCCGTCGCTCCTCCTCTTTCCAAGAGCGAAATTCTTGATCTGAGAACTGAGAGCGGAGTTTGCCAATAACACACATTCATGCTATTGATTGGAGGACCTGAGAGCCAAGGTTCAACTTCTAACAAATGTCAACTGTGCTTTATGAGTTGTAGAAGAACATGCAATAAGGGTCACTCTCGACCAATTAATTTCCATTTTGTACACACGTTTCTTCAGAGTGACTAAGGAATGTATTATTCATGACAAGTTATTCGTGCAAGGATTTGTAAGCCTTTCGAATTGAACAGAAAAGAAAACCTGATGAACTTAATTTTGCTTGAACCATTTTAGTAACTATTAGCGATTGCTCGCCGCTTCACTCGCTTGGAAGCCTATTCGAATATCTGACGGTATATAGAGGCTAAAACACTGGACAGTTATCCTAAGGGTATCGAGTTAGATTCCGCCTCAGGACAGCTATTTCTCCTCTCTTGTTTTTTCTTTTAAATACTTTTCTATTTCTACTTTCGAAAAATGCTCTTCTTTTGCTTCCTTAAAGAAAATCAGTGAAATATCTTAGTTGAAGCCAGATTAGATATAAATTTCAAGTTTCTAGCTAAAGCTAATTGGCGTGGACATTTATGCGTCAGTCGGTATAGTTATAATAATAAAAAAATATATTAAAAAACATACTTTTTTAAGCAAAGAAAAATGGACTAAAAAGTAAAAAAATAATAAATTTATGAATCGGAAAATTAAAGCGTGGGTGCTCTTAGATATTATGGTTTTATGATAAAATAAGCAAGAGCACCCACGCTTTTATTTTCCGATTCATATATATATATTAGTTGATGAGTATGTTTACCTAGGCCAGCTTAAAACATCGAATGCAAAGTTGACTGATGAAATAAATAGAAGATGTAAAATGGCGTGGAGTTCTTTTGGAAGACTACACTTTATTTTCAAAAGCAAACTTCCAATGGGTCTGAAGTGTAAAGTTTATAATCAATGTGTCTTACCTGTAATGATGTACGGCTGCGAAACTTGGACATTGAATGCGCAAACGACTCAAAGATTGAGAGTCACACAAAGAGCAATGGAGAGGCGCATGCTAGGAATAACCAGGAGGGACAGGAAGACAAATGAATGGATTCGTGCGCAAACAAAGGTAGAGGATGTAATCAAGACTGCGAAGAAGATGAAGTGGAGATGGGCCGGTCATACAGCTAGACGAACAGATGGAAGGTGGACGACAAATGTACTACAGTGGATTCCTAGAGAAAAGAAACGACCGAGACGACGTCCAAATGTAAGATGGGTAGATGAAATCAAGCGTTTTTCAGGAGCTACATGGATGAGGATATCAGCATACCGTGATATGTGGAAAGAAAAGGGGGAGGCGTTCATCCAGCAGTGGATAGAAAATGGCTGAATATGATATATATATATATACACTTTTTTGTCCATTTTTCTTTGCTTAAAAAGGGGTGTTTTTTGTTTTGTTTTTTATTTCTATATTAAGAGCTTCGCACACCCAAATCCTAAAGTGTTTGTAACGCGTTGGTGCGATCTGGAGTTCTGTCGGGCGCAATTCGATACAAAATGAGTTGTTGAAGTAATGTTTGTAATGTCGCAAATCAACACGGTACAGCCAAGGATCGTTAAAGCGCTAGGGACAGAGACTGAATCTCTTTACCCCCTATATGAGTATAAAATGAGTGAATGATTATGAATAATTGGATGCATTATGTAAGGTATCGCCAATAAAATGCTTTTTTATCTTGACTCCTTGTGAGAGTATGAACACAACGATTTTATTGTATGCAGAATACTTAGTACATTCCATAAACGTTTTGAAGATATATAAATTGTAACAACACTTTAACTTTATAGTTGATTTTGAGTCTTTTCTATTATTTATTGTTTACATTAAAAATACTAATGTTTAAA
Source organism: Lepisma saccharinum (assembly GCA_022664845.1). Classification (NCBI taxonomy): domain Eukaryota; kingdom Metazoa; phylum Arthropoda; class Insecta; order Zygentoma; family Lepismatidae; genus Lepisma; species Lepisma saccharinum. The sequence continues at coordinate 17,321 of JAGDQP010015401.1, forward strand.
AGTAATATATATATATATATATATATATATATATATATACACCACGCCAGTCAATAAGTTCGTGGACTGGACGCAGTGTGGCGCTAGTGTTGTAATACAGCTGAGACGTGACGTCCTGGAGGAATCAGTGCAAGGTACGTACAACAGAATAAGTGAGAAGGTATGTTCATCAGGCGCTTCCGAAGTTCAGAATCATGTTCTAAGGGTTTTTGCGACAGTGACGTCACGCGCGGATAGCACATAGGGAACCTTTCAATAGGCGGAGGGAAAATAATTTATTATTGCCGTTTGAGTGCGAATTTTTTGATACAATAAAAACTGTTACAATCTGCAATATATAGGCTATAAAATAAAAAAATATTTTGCTTCAATAGCTGTAGTAGTTTCAGAATGTTATTTGATTTGAATCGTCAATTTTTCATCAGTTTATAATACAAATGATTTTTTAAAAATCTTTTGAATAGGAATTTTTTGATACAAAAATGACCACTTCCCCCACTCAAGATCAACATTTTTGCTATCAATTCTTCAGTTTCTTTGAACATTTTAAAATGATGATGAAGGGTGTTTAATAATCAGAAGGGTGGTTAGACCAGAAAAGAGCGAATATATTCCACAACATGTTCATTTTATTATATTTCTTCTTTCTTTTGAGCTACTTTGTTATATACTTGAAGTTTATACTGATTTTTTTTCTTAAGCTTATGTCAATTACAAGGTCTTATTAGCTGATCTATTAGAATAAGACAGGGGCACTGCGCGAACTGATAAACACCACGGACTTTGTTGATGCACCACGAAAGTTTTAAATCTTTTCCTTGACTGGTAAAGATATTTTTTTTTTGTTAATGATGTATTAAGAATGGGCAAAGCTTTATAAGGAATTGACCTTTCTTATCGTCTGTGGACCCTTTCAGTACTTTAGGGTAAAAAAAAGCAAGGAAAAATTGATTATCTTAAATTTATTTTTTCATCCCATTTCCCGATTTTTTTGTGAAGTTTTTACCAACGCTTTTGTTTATGATACTGACAACAAGGTCTCGCTGATTTCTCTGCTAGTATAACATGTACACAGTGAATTAAGAATGAAAACATGGAAATGTAAAAATACACGATTTTTACATTATTTTTTCTTTAGTTCACAATGGTTCGTGGTGTCCTCAAATCTTGCAACGTTAATTTAACTTATTTCCCGACGTCACGCAATGATGAAATTTGCACAGCGACGTAAGTCGGGCGACAATACAATATTCTATTGTTACATTCATATAGTTTTATATTTTAAAAGCATATTATAATATTCCCTTTTAATATGGACTTCTTTAGCCTAAAATAAATACTAACCTGCAACGATCTGTCGTTTGACTGGTTGCAGAACGCTTTAGGATTTGGGTCAGGAAACGTTAGCCTGAGAAAAACTATACGAACACAGATATAACTAAAAAATAAAGACATACTTTTCTTATACAATTCGTACTAAAAAGTGAAAAATAATTTTGTTTATGAATGACTAAAAAGAAAAGCATGGGGCGCGCCAATTCAAGAACTTATAAAGTGACTGTATATTAGAGCGCACACCATGCTTTTCTTTTTAGTCATGCATAAAAGATATTTTTCACTTTTTAATACATATTTTTTTTAAAAAAAAAAGTATGTCTTAAAAAGTATTTTTTATTATTTTTTTACTCACATCGCTTTGAGTAAAAAGAAAATCTGAAGTAACTACTGAAAGATTATTATTTCTGAAGCATCACATTTCATAGAGATATCTGGTAGGTTTACTGTAATCAAGATAATCTTGTCCGTACAAGGAAAACATACGACACTAGGAATTTTGAAAGGAGTGGAAATTTCATTACAAGCAAAAATTTATCTTTCATACTGCAATTTTTCCTTATATAGATATATGTGGCAAGGCTACTGAATTTATGACTCTTATTCCTTATTATATCAAAAAAATCCCATCCAGACAGCCATAATAAATTATTTAAGGATAAAAAATTCACTATCCAACACAAATAACAGGCCGTAGCTCTGAAAGTATTGTAGCTATTGAAACCAAATCTGTCTCATATTACAGGAAATATAGCATAGATTACAACAGTTTTTTTTGGTTTATCAAAAAATTCATATCCAAAAGGCCACAGTAAATTATTTCTCACCATCTCTTAAGAAATTTCCTATGCGCTATCCGCCTGTGACGTAAAGGAGGCGTGGTTTCCGAAGGGACACGAGCGCACTCCGAAGTTCAGATGAACAGACTCTGAATCAGTGGAAGTTCGTCTCTCGACCCAGCAAGAGGCAGGTGTGTGCATAGAGTGTAAACAGACGTACTGTCTCTGTTATGAAAGGAGTTGAATGCTCCGCGGTGGACTTGGAGAATGTCGCAGTTTGAGGAACGGACAAACATCAAGTTCTGCCAAATAAATAGGCAAATCCGTAACAGAAACGTTGCAGATGATCAGGCAAGTGTACGGTGACAACACCCTGGGCCGCAGTGCTGTGTTTAAAGTGGCACCAACGTTTTGCGGAGGGAAGAAACAGTTTAGAGGATGATGAACGTATTAGTCGGCCAACAACTGTCCGAACTGAACGCAAGATCGAAGAGGTTGCAGTGGTGGTGCGCTAACTGTTCTCCGTGGGTAGACAGACGACATCGCAGCAGCAGTACGGATCAGCCATGGTACGTGTCACAAAATTCTGACGGATGACTTGAACATGTCGCGTGTCACTCAGCACAGTGTGCCACGCATTCTGACCCAAGACAAACGTGAAGAGCGAATGACCATTTGCGGTGATCGGATCAGTAGTGCTGACGCTGATGGAACTTTCCTGAGCCGGATAATAACAAGAGATAAAACATGGTGTTTCCTGTACAATCCACAGCTAACGAGACAAGCAGCCATCTGGAAATCGCCATCATCTTCAAAACGCAAAAACACTAGACAAGATAGTTCACAAGGGAAAGTGATGCTTGAACAGTTTTTCAACTCGCAGGGAATTGTCCACATGGAATTCATCCCACAAGGAGCAACTGTCAACAAGACTCGCTACAAGGAGATCCTTCTCCGCCTACGTGAGCCAATACGTCGTAAGCGTCCTGAACTTTGGCGCAGGAAGAACTGGTTGTTGCTGCACGACAACGCGCCTGCACATCGCTCTGTCTTTGTCCAGGAGGAGCTGGCAAGGCAGCACATCACCGTTTTGCCACATCCTCCATACGCACCTGATCTCGAACCTTGCGATTTCGATCTCTTTCCGTCTTGAAAGCTAAGTTAAGTGGACGTCGCTTTCATTCTCCCGAGGAGATCATCGCTGTCAAAAAGCATGCCCTACGAGAGATGACTGCTAACACCAAGATTTTGGAAATATGTTTCCAACGGCTCTACGAACGTTGGTAGACGTGCATCGCTGCCAACAATGACTATTTTGAAGACCAGTGTGGATCTGTGTAAGTGTCTCTGTGTGTGTGTGGACATTTACGCCAAGCACAACAACCATAACGACATCTGGGTTCTACTGGTTGCCTATATTCTAGGTGCCAGTCCACGACTTGATTGACTGTACTGGTATATCTGACGTAAGTAAATGTCTTTCATAAAATTGATCACTAACTGTATAATGAAATAAAAAGGTTTTACCCCTGTATGAGGCTTCTTCTTCTGTGTGTGCATCACCGAAGATAATAGCTACTAGCTGGCAGTATCTTTGAAAATAGAAAGAGTCTCGTGATGTTTCACTCATAAAAATACCACAATAAAAGTATCTTTCCACTGATGAAAATATCTTCTTAATACGACGCCACGTATCTTCACTAACCTAGTTACGTAAAGTTCTGTTCCAAATATGGCTTTGCAGGTAAAGTATCACTTTTATCTGTAGTGTGTACACTTTTTCTTGTTCACTGTGTGTATATACTTATGATTAAACTAGCTTTCTCAACACCTGAGTAAACAGTTTAATAAGCGGTAAATATTATAACACTTTTCTTTAATACACTATAAATGTCTTGGACTGTACAATAATCTTTCCAAAATGCACATTTCCATACCTGTCACGCTTTACTTGATCTTGCACGTTCTTCTTTAATTTACACGTTCTTTCTCAATTTGCACGTGCTCTAGATCTTCCTTGCACTAACTTTAATATATGCTAATCCTGTTCATTAGATGATAGAAATTACCTTGAAGTCTCTTTTACTCTTGCACACGATGTTTTAAAACTAAATTTTTGGAAATAACTATCCTTTCAGTATGAGTTCGATTTACTTCCTTAATGAACTGTATGCACTTACTGTGTGCTTTTACTGATCAGTAACTTCCTTACTGAATTTACAGTTACTAACTTCCTTACTGCATGTGTAGTAACTACGTCTCACAATGATGCATAAAGTCCCTCAATAATATGTCCTTTCTATGTATAGATAGATTTGTAGCAGCATTTTCCTAACTAGCAATGAACTCGAGAGCAAACAACTCAAAGTTCTGAGAAGGCCCTGCACTCTTTCAAGAATATCTCTCAGATACATCTAATGTCAACTTACTTCCTAACAGCTACTTAAATTAATACTTTTAATAAAAAACATTCTCTAGAACCCCGATCAGGAGTTAGGGTGCCTTGCACCAGGAACTTGGGCCATTGGTCTACGTTTGGGCTTGGACGTTGGGGGCTACGACCAGGCTTTCGTTCAGAAAATTTACACCGGGGGCATTTCAGAGAATCGGGATGGTGTTACTTGTACAATTAGCATTAAAATAGTGGGATAAATATAGTAAACTACAATTTTGCCCAGGGGAGGTGCCTGAAAGAAACACTGACTACGACTAACTGCCGCAGATCTTATGCAGGGTTTGGAACTTGAAAGCAGCTGGCCCACGGACAGTTCAACTTCTGCGCTGCTAATTCCCAAAGTACGTAACTGTTCTTAGAGGGCTCAACAACACCAACTTTCCTCTGACAATGCGTGCACAGTGGTGCCATCCTTCGGTTAACTATCTGGGTCCGGTGAACTTCAACCTATAATACATCATTCATTTTAACTAATTAGGAGTAGTCATTCCATCAATAATTAAGATATATTATCATTCCATTCTTCCACAACTTCCTTTCTTCAAATAGCCTATTTTCCCACAAAGATGACAATAATGTGACTTCCGGTGCGTGCACAACAACATGATCTAGCGGGCTTCTGAGGTAACACATTCTGCCCATTTCTCGTTCCCTATGTACATATACTGTAATAGCAAACGTGTTGCTTAACTGCTACAAAGATTGTTCTTATAAGTACATAGAGAATATATAGAAATTTCAAAATGAGTATCATTGCTTTCAGGAAATTATTCGGAAATATTATGTGCATAAAATGTAATGTATAAGATTGACTGTTTTTTTTTCTGCAACCAGTCAAAACCCAATATCGTTGCAGGCTAGTATTTATTTTAGGATAAAAAAGTCCATATTAAATAATTATCTTTTAATTAATTACAATTAACTGGATTATTCAGTCTTATATGTAATGATTGAATATTGTATTGTCATCGGAAGCAAGCAAGTTTACAACATTTTAAAGAAATCGGATGATGAAAAGTGAGTTAAACATCAATTACAACATGATTACAGAGCAAGTTAATGAAAAATGTGTGTAATAAAGACACTCTGCCTCATCCCCTTCTAGGGCCAGTATAAAAAACGGCAAAACACATGTCTAAATTATTTAAAAAGGAAAGCGTAAATTCAAAATTTCTTATATTTAGACTTAAGGGATTCCGAGATATGGGCGTTGAATATTAAAATAATTGCGACTCCATTTCACCCCTTTCCAAGCCGAATTTCCAAAATCCTTCCTTAGTGGCACCTTACGTCATTTTTGAATGTATTTTGAGTTTTTAGGCAACTATGGCTGAGGCCGTATGGATGATGATGGGATTAATTGGTGGAATGAAGAAAGTAGGAGGAAACGGGATCACCCCGAGAAAACCCACACACACGGTGTTTGTCCACCACAATTGCACCTTACGTCATAAAACCTATACGTACTGTATAAATTTCAAGTTTTTTGATTAAACCGTTTGGTCTGGGCTTTAATACGCCAGTCAGTCAGGACTTCTGTTTTTATAATGATAGCAATGCAGACTAGACCAAGTAATTACAATTTTTTCCGATATTGAGTTGTGTGTACGAAGTTACTGGTAATGGTGTGAATTTTAATCTGACAAAGTAAACCAGCTGTCCTGTTAATTAAATGGGCACAATTAGATACAATTTAGTCTGGCTAATTTAGTTTGTGTATTATTTTTTTTGACATGGCATAGTAGACCAAAACAGTGCTGGTCTAGTCTGCTGGACCAGTGTTAAGTGGTCTAGTCTTATTGCACTTAACACGTTCCGATTATATGAAACCAATACTTTTAACTCCCACCAATACTCATACACCAGCCAGTATTTAGACCCGAAACTTTTTAAACACTAGCCTGACGTCCAACACGGTTATCTAATTGGAATTGAAATTAATGTACTTCCTACAACCAGAAGCGCCGACGTCAAGAACATATTGGGATGAGGGGGTGCTCAGTAGCCTAATTGTAAATTAAAATGAAACTTTACTGCTAAGAACTTCAAGGAAAAATAACTAAATTTTTACTCTAATGCACAACTTAATACGTTGCACCAATTCATTTAAACTAGAATACACTTTTTTTTTACGTTTGAAGTAGCAAGTCTTCCCATTCATAACCGCACTAACTTCAAAATGTTAACCGAATTTTAGTAGATATTTACTCAAGCTACACGATTAAATTAAGAACCGTAGTAACAAAAGGTTCCGAAGACTAATCTATTGACGGTTTAGCATTATTCTCCTGATACTTATAATGGGTTTTCTTGCAGCAAACTTGCTAGTTGACACTTACGATATTTGCTACAGTCTTTGCACGCCAAACTTGTAGCCTATTATTAAACATCAAACCTGTGGCGGAAAAGGATTTCAATTGTCTGGATTGGGGCTCGAACCTAGGATCTTCAGTTTTGTTTGTAGTTGTTCACAATGCCGACTGCCCTATCGCGCCACTCCTAACTATTTTCTGTTTTACTAGTCCTTTGAGGTCTCAGGCCCCAGATACCGGCGCCTCTGCCTACAACCTTTATTGTTTTATATTTGGATTTAACGTCCTGAACAGGATTATGATCTTTTAAGGACCGCATCTACAGTTTCAGCTAAAGTAGAGCTATATGCTTCAAACTATTCTGCTCAATAGACTCATAAAGGATTTGATTTGAATTGAATTGAACTTATCGCTTTTAAGACATTTGAACCTCAGGCAGAGATAAGGTACGCTACAGAGATGGGAAGGAAATCGACTAAGGGCTACTTTCAAGGTAGCACCCCGGCATTAGTCTGGGATGACTATGGAAAAAGGCCATTACAACTACTAGCCATTGCGTTCAGGATCTTCGAAATGCGATGTCAACCCATTATCAACGAAGGCACGGTACTGGATTTGGAGCCTGGGCCACCCTTACAGAAAGCAAGAGTGCTCACTTCTCGCATACAGGAAGACCAAGACTTTTATTACAATGAGTTATGTAAGGGCATAGAGCAAACTAAACCTTCAACCCTTGATGTCTGTCGCTGCTGCTAGTCTAACAAGTATAACAAGGCTTTCATTTGTTATAATGGCCATAAAAATAAAGTTTTAATGAACGGACATTTCGGAAGCTACAATAACTTTTCCCATTCACGTTATAATCTTCATCAGCATTCCCTGAATAACTGTAGGGAGTAGCGGCGCAAGGATGGGTGGGACAGTATCGAAAAAACTGGAACAAAATCCTAAATTTAAAATAAAAAAGTGTGCTCAGAACCATCTTATGTTATAGTAAAATGCCCAATAGACACTAAACTCAGTGGCGGCAATAAGAGCCTCGCTGCGCAGGGGCTCGAAGGTGTTAGAGTTAAGAAATAATATAATAATCATATATTGTAAATTGCATTTTAATGCTATGAAACCTTTGTTATCCGAGCATAAAGAGAAGAACAAAGAACGAAGTGTGTCAATTTTATTGACATTGTAGAGACATATTAATTCTTGAAGCGCCATATTTAAAATAGTTTGTGAAATGGATGCTCTGATAGGATAGGAGAAGATCAATATATATATATATATATATATATATATATAATCGCAGGATATGAATGCATTCGTATGACAGTTTTATGATATATGTAATATGGCAAATAATTTGTACTAAGAAGTATGTAATTCTAAATGTGAATAAACATCTAATCAATGTGTACATCATGGTGGAATTGATTTAATTCTGGGTAAAGTATGACATTGGATATCTTTACAATAACGTTTGATGAAGATTACATTTGAGATTAATCTATTCATATTGCAAGTATGGATCGTGTAGATGGTTTCGGCAGGAGAGATTTTAGATACCATCTCGTACGAAATTGCTAGAGTAACCAAGATTATCTCTCATACTATCGCATCATTATATGTAATTCTCATATAAAAATAACAGTGGCGACGATTAATAGCAGATCTCGATCCTACGTTATTCTGAAATATTATAGCAGTTATGGCTGAGTCTAAAATACCTTTTTAGAGTTTTGATGACTCTAAAGAGTCGATTGACAATTATCTCGAAAGATTTTCTCTGTATAGTACACTAAAAATCTATTGGAGAGAAAGAAACAGCAAATACTATCGTTCATACAACTAATAGAGTGGTTGACAAAAATATTTAAAAAATCTGCGAATATTACCACTGAAAGATACAAGTTCCATAAAATGACGCAACAAGTGGGACAAAGTATTCAAAATTACATAGAACAACTAAGACGTCAGGCTCCAAATTGCCGTTTCGGTAATTTTGAAAGCGAGGCATGCAAAGATCAATTGGTTCTAGGGGTATTAGATGCATCCTTAAGAAAACGCTTACTCCATGAAGAAGATCTTTCTTTTGAAAAAGCTTGTTCTTTAGCACAGCAAGTTGAAAATCAGAGTAATATTTTGAGTAATGCTATAAGAACATCTAATGTGAATAGAGTACAGGATCCAGTATATCCTACTAATAAAAGGTTTAGTCAAACAAAAGAACCATCAGAAAATGAAGCTACTAATATAACAGAGTGCCGATCTTGTGGATATAAACATGTAGTAAACAGATGTCCGGCTTATGGAAAAGTTTGTACTTACTGTAAGAAGAAAAATCATTTCTATAAGCAATGTTATGCTAAGAAGAGAGGCTTACCACCAGCTAAAGTCAATACTGTAGAATCCACTGAGAGTAATCCAGTAAATACAGATGTTCATACTGATGATCTAGAAGTTGGTATATCTATAAATGACATCTGGGTAGCAAATATTTTGGATTTCGGAACAAACAGAGATCAGGATAGTAATTCATTAACGATTCAGGACAAAGTAATGATCGTATTATTAGATTCTGGATCCTCTTACAATCTCACAGATCAAAATACTGCTAATGCATTGGGTATCAAATCAACTAAATTACCAGATTCAGTATTTCTGAGATCTTTGATAGGTGGACGATTACAAATATCCGCTAAGGCTGATGTTTCATGTACCTTTCATGATAGTAAAAGAACATTAAGATTTTTCATATCAAAATGGTCTCTGTCTTCGATCATATTTAGTAGGCAAGGCAGCTGCGTTCTTCCCAACATGGAAAGAGGCTATTATCAAAAGTATCCTTCAGGAATCTGCGATTAATGATCATAATCTAATCAAAACAACTAAAAGGAATGATACAGAAAGTAAGCTACAACATACCGACAATGACATGCTAATATTGTAACAGCAATTAGAGGATGTGTGTAAAGAATTAAAAAAATACTAATCTTAAAATGGAGAAATATATTAATCAGTGGGAGCAGATTTCAAAAAAGGTATTTATTTACATTATCTGATAAATCTTCAAATGAAAAAGAAACACAAATTTTCGTGAAGAAACCTTCAATATTGGATCCAAGTCAATTATCTCTGATACCAGCCGAATTCCCTAGTTTGAATAAAAAAAACGGAAGAGAAAGAAGAAGATTGTAATAAAGCAACTTGTGATGATAATATAATACTAAGAAAAATGAAATTTTCTAAGGAAATAGTATCAGGAGAAAATAAAGGCGATGAAGGATTATTGTGTAATACATCAGAGGAAAAAGAAGATTTTTTTATCAGCTCAACAGATTCTGGATAGTGATTCTGAACAGAAACCGGAACAGGACGATCAATCTTCTAAACAAGAAAATGTGGTGATTTCGGCTGATCATGCTAAAGAGTCAGAACTGGAACAGGAACTGGAGCAGTGTCAAGCTAATTTGGAATAGGAATGCACGCGAGTGATGTATAATAAAACTTTAAATCACTCAGATATTGACAGAATTCTCAGTGAACATTATGGAGAAGGACTAAAATTTCACCGAAAATATAGACATTGCAAGATAAATGAATACTGTATACCTTGCTCAGAAGATATCTGTACCTATATTGATTATGCTTTATTCAATTATGAAGGGCCAACATAACTTTGTTGATTTGAGATTGTTATATCTATATTAACTCAGTATTTAATAATTTTTGTTTATTTAATTTTGTGTTTTAAATTTAGGGAATGATTCTTGTTTTGTGAGTATTGTCAGAAAATGAACTTTTGAATGGTGTCGAAACATCATAGTACCAATACAGTTTAGTGTGTACATATTTGACACAACCGAGGTTAAGGTTCAGAGGAATGAATCAAAGAGGTATGTAACTTCAAAATACATTTTAATGCTATGGAACATTTGTTATCCGAGCATAAAAAGATAAACAAATAACGAAGTGTGTCAATTTTATTGACATTGTAGAGACATATTGATTCTTGAAGCGCCATATTTAAAATAGTTTGTGAAATGGGTGGTCTGATAGCAGAAGATTAATGTAATCACAGGAAATGAATGCATTCGTATGACAGTTTTATGATATATGTAATATGGCAAATAATTTGTACTAAGAAGTATGTAATTCTAAATGTGTAAGCATCTGTTCAATGTGTACATCATGGTGGAATTGGTTTAATTCTGGGTAAAGTTTGGCATTGGATATCTTTACAAAAAAGTTTGATGAAGATTACATTTTAGATTAATCTATTCGTATTGCAAGTAAGGATCGTGTAGATGGTTTCGGTAGGAGAGATTTTAGATACCACCTCGTACGAAATTGCTAGAGTAAGCAAGATTCTCTGTCTTACTTCCAAGACATTTTCCTATATAATAAAACAAAGAAAGAAATTAAAAATTAATAAACAAGGGGGCCCCAACCAACTAATAAAGTATAATTATCCGATGAAAATAATAGGGCCCGATTTCACAAAAGTCACAGATGTATAATTTGTACGAAATCATGAGAGAAAGAAGATGAAATGGCGCAAGATCGGTAAAATAACTAAATAACAATGAACAGTATTGTTTTCTGGGGACCTCGTTCGTTGAACGGGGCCCTCAAACCAATGTGGGATCAATGTTATTAATACACCATGTTTAGCAACGAATTAAAATTTAATTGGGTCAAAAAGACCGTATTTTATGAACATTTTTCGAACGATAGTATACAACAGAGGGAATGAAAGTTTGTAAACAGTATTCTCTTTAGAATTACTTTTTTGGGGGCCCCAACCGCCTAGAAATAATTAAATAACCTCTTACTGACTGATACTGAATCAATAATACAAAATAAAGGAAGCTTCAAGTTCAATGAAAAGTAATATATTTCAGAACATTGTTAGGGAAAAAAATAAATGAAAAGAAAAAATACCAGGGAAGTTATGAATTTACTTGTTGAGGAAAATTTATGCCTTATCACTCAGTTGCCTCCCAGATTTGACTATTGCTCTACAACTTTACTTAACCCTTTCAGTCACAACAGCTACAGCAGAGAGAAGCTTTCCTAAACTGAGTTTGATAAAAGTCAGACCTGAGAAGCACCATGACGCAAATGCGTTTAAGTAACCTGGCAATTTTGACCATTAAACACGATGAAACGCAGAAGGCTGATGTCAGTAGAGAAGTCGACCAGTTTCTTACGAAAAAAAAGTAGGAGAACAGTAAACTATATGGACCTACATCTAAATTTGTAAATACGTAACTGCCACCACTGTAAATAAAATTACTAACCCCCTTTCCGAATTCAATGGTCCTCCGTTCCGCTCCGTTGTGCTAAGTCCCGTTCACTTCCGTTATGCACACTTATCCGAATTAAATAAGTGTTTACAATTTTAACCACAGATGTCACTCAAGTCTGGAAACAGCTGAAAACCCTCCGCGCGTAATGCGAGTGAGTATTGGGCAACGCCGATTCAAGATAGTTTGATGCGAAGTGAATAAACCAAAAAGCAACATGGGTGAAGATAGACGTAGGCGTAGAATTCCCATACCTGTAAGTATTCGGCCTATATTAAATAACTACAGACGAAGATTGATAGCTATTCGAAGGATGATCACAATTCTGAAGGTTATTCTGGAAGTTTTGGCAAGATAAGTGCGTCTCATGAACTACGAATCACTAAATAATGTTATAGCAGGATCTATAAATAACCACCTAAGTCGTGAGCCTTGACAACGTTACGCATTTGAAGTTCTAAAACCACATCAAATAATTATAATAGTTTTTAATCGTAGTATTCTTAAGTAGATTACTTATATTCAAAGGCGTCGCATATAAGGAGGGAAAAATCAAAAGAACA
>JAGDQP010015402.1:0-21775 GCA_022664845.1 Lepisma saccharinum
AGACTCCAAAAGAGATAGGAAAGAACAGTCTGACACTAGTTTACACACTTTGCCGAATTTCATTCGTTATTGCAGTATACGCTATTCATGTGAATGGAGCATGGAAATGTAGAAAAAGGTGTGGTTGACTGTGAAGACTACGTGTTACGCATTGTGTTTTATAACGAGTATGGCGGAATTGGCATAAGCAACACGAATCTAACTGAATGTGCTATTGATCTTCAACAAGCTACAAGAAGTATACAACATCTTTATAATACTCTATTTCTCTTTTCTCATCGTTCGACGGGTTGCGCGGTTGGGAGCTTCTAGCACACAGACAATCTGGGTCTCATCAGCAAAACAGTGTGTCATCCCATCGCAGCCGTGTTTCCTTGTCGTGGTTAAAAGAACTTCTCGACGTTGTCCCTGTACGTTTTCAAAATCCACAAAATTATGCAGAGGAATTCCTCGCTCCGTCCCACCGACTTCATAAAAAATTCCCACAGTGTGTAACTATTAGCACATAATCAGGTTATATTCACTGTTTGAAGTGTATATCTCAACGTTACACCATCTCTATACATTACATTCCTTGAATTAATCAGTCCAGAATTCCTACAGCGCATGCTATGCAGGATATAAATCGGCAGAATATAAGGAATTGGCATTATACTGGACAAAATACTAATTGTTTAACTTACAGGAAACCACTTTTGGCAATAAATAGCATGTGACAATCAGAAATCGACCCTATTAGTTTTGTTAATAAGACGAAATACCTGTACTATACAGCAGAGCTGAAACGGGTCACCGTGTAAATCGGTTTCGGACCGGGTCTACGCTTCGGTCCCAGTGACCCTCAGGGCAAAGCAGAGATTCAGTTCTTCCCTTATTACAAACTGTTGCGTTTGAGCAGCCACTTAGTAATTTTCGCTTGAATCAAACGTGAATCCAGCTTGTTTTGACAAGTGTCACAACTAAACGTAACCTTAGGAAATCAAGCCTAGAAGGCTTAAACAAATTTGAATGATTCAGTTTAGTTCACAAGAATGAAAGTTGAAATAGCATTGACAGGATAAGAATGGTAAGCAGGTTTCAAACGGGATTTAATAAACGGAATTACATATATTTTTACAGTAGTTTTAGAAAAAGTATGATCTTGCTACGTCCTGTCTTAATTCCATTGTGTGTCTTATTCTTTCACGTTGAGGTGCAGTTGAAATTTCTCACTTATTTGCGACTGAATTTGAACCTGGAATCTTCTGATTTGCTGACCGTTGCTTTAACCACTATGCTGCTGGGCTTGTCGACAAAGAACGTCAGTTATGTATTTTATCAACTCACATGGAATTTAGTCAGAATGACTTTAAGCACGAAGCATGTAGAAGTTTTTTGTTACATGTCTTCTTTTCTCGTCACACAAACTTTCTCACAACGCTTGGCTAACTACCGGACCTAAACATGTGCAACTGTCAGCCAAGAGTGGGATTAGTTAGTACTGTTTTCGGAACGATTTCATTATTTTAAAAAATCTAACCTGATTTTTTCCTAATAATTTCCGAGAATTTAGTAAAATGTTGAAAAACGCAAAAGCAATCAATAGGGAGCAGATATTTAGAAGTTAAAAAGTGAAGCTCCTTAAGAAAGTTAAAAAATTGATCATCTCGCCGTAATTCGGACCCGGGTCGGTTCGATACATTAACCATTTCACCAACCTTCCCTGTCTTGTTTAAGTTGTTTTGCACCGTTGTTTAAATTCACGTAACTTACTATAATGCCTCCCCCACCTGCATAATTCCTAAGTCGAGTCACTCCACACATAATGAGACTTTATTGCACTGAGATGATTGTTAAAGTGTAACGAAACGAAATTCAAAAGTTTTTCAAGTTTAATCAACTTCCTTGCCTAACTGCTTGTTCCATCAAGATTGACTTAAAGCTGGAAGAAGCCAGTTATAATAACCAATAAGAATGTTGTTGCAACAAGCTCGTTTCATGATTGTTTACCGATTTGAAAACCATATCAAGTTTGAGAAGATGAAAACAAGGGACTAACGATTTTGTCACAAGCTGGCATGCTATCTGGGAGTATTTCTTTTAGGAGTGACCAGGGACTGGGGTGTTACTCTGTTACTCGCTAATGCACAAAAGAGAACGCCGAAAAGTACCTAACAATAGTAATAGGAAAGAACTAAAATACCACCTGATGTGTGCAAATACTCCCCCACCCCCACCGGAATGGCTACTCTGAAAGAATTTTGTGTTTGAAGTATTAAATAGAATAAATGATAAAATCTTTTAAAACTCTCAGAAATGAAGGTCCTACATACGCTAGCTTTTTTTTAAAAAAATAATAATCTGAAAAATTCTAAGAAATAATCTATACAGGTGATTATTTCTAATTTAACTCGCATTCCTACAGGGGGAAATATCGATGAGAGATGTTTCTTTTCAAAGTCTGAAACAAATCTTGCTATTGAAACTATTTGCTAGAACCTTGTCTACATACCTGGATATGGACAGCCTTAAGAAACGAACTGTTAATAGTCTGGTTGTGCCCATTGCTTTTAATTTATCGCACTGAAAAATGATTAGTACATATCGGCACGCTGGGTGTGAAGTGGATTCAAATAATGCTAAACGAGCAAAGCTAGTCATTAAAAAGAAAAAAAAGAAGAAAAAAAAACAGGATTGGCTGTAGCTTTTCTCCTGTCACACCAGACAAATGCCAGGATGATTCATTCAACTTAGCTCCTGCTCGATTGTTTTCCGCATCATTTACCTATCCCTGTCTGAGACATAGATGCCTAAAGCCGATAAATAAATTCAAATTCGTAATTGGAAAGAAATGTTTCCAATATTCTCACCACAATCTTCTCCTAAGAGAATTTTAAAATACGAACTCATAACCAAAGAACGATAATTACAAGTGTTTCTTCGGCGTTTCCCCCAACAATTTCGACACTAGCAAAATTTTCGTGTGTCACACCAGTGGTTTTCAACCGCCGGGCCGTGGGCCGGTACCGGTCTGACAACTAACATATTCAATTGTTTAACACTAATATTGCAGATTTCGGAATTCCAAAATTTAGATTAAATTCCCTTTCCAAAACAGCTACAATCTGAAAATGTGGTGGCTCCCTTTGAACGTCAGATACACCTTTATCTTAGTAGCATTTTCCCGGTTAATCAAACATTTCCTACAGTTTGCCGCTCCATGAGTATAAAAAGGTTGGAAAACACTGTGTTAGACCGTCGTCTGCAATATTTCTCATGTTCGTCCTGTAACATGGTGCTAGGGGTCGTCGGCTCGATGCCTGCTCATGCCATGTGCGCTTTGTGGTGGACAAACACCGTGTGCGTTGATTTTCTCGGGGTTCTCCCGTTTCCTACCACTTTCTTCATTCCACCACTTCATCCCATTATCATTCATGAGTCAAAGTTGCCTAAAGGACTTAAAATTAAATTCAAATTCAAATTCAAATTCGTCCTGCAACACTGTAGAGTCTCTAAAGATAATGACACCTTGTTTTCGTTTCGTAAAATAATCAAACGCTCATCAGGAAGTGTTAGATACACCGTAAAACTTAATTGTTTTGAGATACAATATGAAAAGACGAAAAGATTTCGTAACCAACATTCGCTGCTGCTTACAGGTACGTAACCACGAATATTTTTCAGAAGGGGTCCACGTTTGGTCTGGTATCAAATGTCCTGTACATTAAATATACATAATTATGCGATTATGCCTAAGATGGTACTAATTTTACATCGAAATCGGTGTTTCGGAGAAGGTCCGGACCCCTAAATATTCCCCTTACATGTGCCCCTGCAAGCTTGATATCTTTTAGTGCAGCTACACGATCGCCATAATGTATTTTCATACTACTGGACTTTTTGTAGTCAATATAATGAACTATGCAACAATAAGAGTTTAATATTAAAATTTTCGCAAGAAAAATGATTGTTGGTTTCAGCATTATAAATTATTTCAATAAGTACCATATAGAAAATATTCCTCTGTCATAAAGTCAATCAAATTCGACTTTTTCAAGTCTATAATATTCCTTAACTATGTCACGGGACCATACTCCAACTAAACCGCGGTCCAATTCGTCAAATGGTAGCACACTATTCAACAATTTCTGAAAGAAACTCAATAATGAAGACTTGAGCGTAGTGTAACTATGGTAATATGTTAGTTTCCGTTAGATTTTATTCGTAAATGCAACGCGTGTGTTTCCTTCTGTCTTATGGCGGCGCGAGTTTATTCGTACAACTGGTACCTAACTTCTCAGGTATGTATAGACACATATAGAAAGTAGTTTTACAATAACCATATATACAAATAGAGTCAAAAATAAAAGCTTTTGCTATCATATTTCATATCTAAATTGTACCCTGACTTTGAGTGGAATGCTGTCAAGGGTAAAACCTGTCACGCTTGAAAAGCTATTGAATGTGTTACATTCTCGGACTCAGGATAGAAACAAGTTATATTTCTAAACAGATTTCTAGTTTTTGTGAAATGTTTTGTTTACACAACAGTAAGAATTGAACAATATTAGTAGTTCGACTCTTGCTCGTTTCATAATGTAACAATCTTTTATGCAAGAACTAATATCTGCAAACAAAGGAGAGAAGACTCAACAGCAAGGCTTACCTCTACAGACTGAAGGCTTCAAATCTTAAATACAGTACTATCATAAAAATAAAACATCTAAATGTGTGGCGAAAATATTGAATCCGCTATCCTGATATTCGTCCGACGCTGTTGAAGAGTGTCGAACTGTCAACATTGGAAAGCAACCCTGAAGCCAAACTATCGGTGAATTGCAAGGGGAAGAGCAGGTGTCATGTGACCAAGTGACCGTAGCTCAGTTGGTAAAGCTCTGGTTCAGCAATTGGGAGGTTCTGGGAACGATCCCAACGGCCACTCATCCTGACTGAGTTTTTTTTTTCAGGACTTTTCTTGAGTCACACCAGGAAAATGCCGGCATGGTACATACTAACCAGGTACTGGCCTACTACCTTCCAATATCCTTTAAAACCTAAGCCCGAGATGGCTAAAGGCCATAAATAAATTGAAATTCACGCAGGTGTCGTAGATATCTTTATCTGATTTGCGTTCTACAGTGAAGAATACACGCGCGCGCTCAGAAAGAAACTAACTCACGAATTACAATAAAATTACTCGCTTTATTCAATATTATGCAATAAATAGGTAGTAAATACGGTCTTACAATCAATATGTACAGAGGAAAACTAAAAAAAATAATATTATTTATTTCGTCGACCGAAAATCCTACGTTAATGAGTAAATTATGAAGTTCTTGCCTAGATTTTTGTTTGATAGAAGCATGGCGGAAGTTTGTTACATACATACACCTTTTATACCAATTGCTATAAGATTTTACAAACGAAACTATCTTGTTCTATAACATGTATTCTATCTTTAACTACTTCTATGATAATTATAGATGCCTGAATTCTTCACCAGTTCGTGTATACGGTCTCTTGTACATTCTTGAAAAGTTCATCCATATAAATGCAGGAAAATGTCACACGTTTCAACATAGGAAATAATTTCAGGCAGCTGAATTACTTCGATGTATTTATTTACATTGCTAATTACTTTTGTTGTTGTCTAATGACTATACATTATGAGTTGATGATCTCCAAAAAGCTACAGCAAAATATCCTCGTACAGCAGGAATACTGTGTGGGATAATAAATATTCAACACAATGTCTATTCTATCTAAAATTGGATCAAAAGGATGAGAAACACCAGCATTAGAGGCTATTTTATTACTAGACTTCGGAGTTAAAATCCTATTTCTTTCCTGAAATGAAAAAGTAAATAACGTTGCATATACATGTTTTGTGGATATTAGTACCGAGAAAAGACCATTTTTATAGAACCTAGAAATACCTAAAATTATGTTAAATAGATAAAGCTAAACGTAATCCTAATTTTGCCCATTTGAACGAATTCCCCCTTCTTTTACGAAAACAAATCACCCATTTTTAATCCGATTTATGTAGGTGTTCATGATATCAGGCGGTAAATTGCCACTTATTAGTGACTGTGGGATCGTAAACAACTCCGTTGTCCACTACTCGAAAACTCCACTATCTACAGGAACATTGCATACCTTTAATGGGGGAGCCAGATCGTTTTATTTAGGTGTGCTCGTGTGTATGCAATCTATAACCAACCTTTCTTATCCCTGTTAACTAGAGACCAAAATGAAAACCTCACTCTACGCTTTTGGGTGGAATTACAAGGTGTTAGTTAGTAAGCTGGTGTATGAGTAGCAGAATTCTTAGCCTTCATCCATTAATTTTCTAATTGCAAAACTACAGGTTGATTAAAAATTGTAGGAAGAAATAGACACCCACATTTGTTGTGAAGTCGAATCCACGTGTCCCCGACGTTTGACTCTGCTCTGAAGCGGGAAATAATATATTTCAGAATGTATTAGGATTAGGAGACATCCACATGGTTTAATTTCAATTCTTAACACTTATTTAGAGCATTTTGGCATCTTTGTCTCAGGCCGGGATAGGGTTGGGTAAAAGATGAAGATGGTATCGGCCAGGAATTTTCTTAAAGTACCATTCCGGCATTCGCCTGTGGAACTGAGGGTAACGTTGCCACCTGTCCCGTATAATAGGGATGTCCGGTGTTTTAGGTAAAGATTACGCGTCCCGTATTATGAGTATTAAATTTGCACACATATTTTGAACATATCAATAATTTTAACAAATCAGCCGTAATTGACCGTCTTTTTCCAATATTTATTATGCAGTCTTTGTTTACATCCCCAGACACTCAACATTGCTACTTGTTCCTTCTGTTTGCTCTAGTTCAGTGGTTCTCAAACTTTTTTACACCACTGACCACTCCATAAGACTGTCAGCCTGCCATGGACCACCTTTTCTATCCAAGTACCAAAAATTATCAATAATTACTTAATAACTCAATTCAATGCATTATCATGATAAAAAACTTGATATGAGTTGTTATTTCATCCTAGAACAGATAACATTTTTTAGATGTACCGTTACTATTTAAAAATAATAGTTTAAAACTCAAAAGAACATGGCAAATCACTGAACAGAACATTAAAGGGAAAAGATCAATCCGCGTTATGCAGATTTAAAACTAGGCCTGTTATATCAATGAATAAACGCCTACGTGAAGACTCAAAAGTCTGAATAAAATGTAACGCAAATGAATCAACGTGAAAACACATCTTTCAATTAAAATGGCACTACAACATTTCAGAAAGGAAACTAACGATATTTTGTATTCTACATTTCAGTGGAAAGAATGGGGATGTTGATTGCAATCTTTGACCAATTTCGTTACATTTAGTTGAACGAAAGACAGTTTTAGTCATATGTCAAGCTCACCCACACTTTTTAGTCCAACCAGGGAAGAAAATTCTATTTCACTTTTGTAGCCTATGTCCTGGAAAACAGTAGCTGGTAGGCTGGTACTTGGCACTGTTGGCGAGTCCAGGGTACTTTGATTTCACATGGATCCACAAATTCGTGAGGGGTTTATTATTAAAGGTGAATTTTAGTGCTCCAGATGATAATTCAATAAGCTGGTCACACTTAAGCACAGTGCAACCGATTCCAAAAAAGCTGGCCAAAAGTAAAAAAAAAAAAAAAAAAGGTAACTAGTTAGGGATTTTTTCATGTTAGGTTGGTTACAGCACATCTGTAATGGTCAGAAATTACTTATGAAAGTGTTTATCAACATGCACGGCAGTGCATGCAGCCAAGTTCTCCGCGTCACAAAACGTCAGCGCTGTCTTGTTCATGTTATACAGGAACAAGAGTTTTCGGCGATTTCGAGGCCCCGTAAGAAAAAATATGTTAAAGATAGGAATATGAGATTTCAAAGTTAAGGAGATATGGCAAATATGTGCAGGTGTGCAAAATTTCATATTCGTAGCTTGAAGCATGTTCGAGTAGTGGACTCCTGAAATTAAGTATTTTAGGGTAACTGAGACTCACTGGTTCACTCATGCACTGACTCACTCATCATGTTGTTTAGAGTGTTCGGAATAAACTAGAAACATGAAATTTGGCATGAAGGTGAATGATGGCTACTTACCATCATTTCTCAAAAAAGTCGCCATCTTTGATTCAAAATGGCCGCCAAACGTAAAATTTCAAAGAATACATATCCTCAACGGTTGAAGCTAGAAAAACGAAATTTAGTATGAAGGTACATCACCGCTAGTAGGTTAAGAAAATATTACAAAATATTTAAAAAGGCACCATCTTGGATCCAAAATGGCCGCCCAAACGAAATTTCCATAGAATGGGTGGAGCTAAAATAACGAAATTTGGTATGACAGTACATCATTATTAGTCAGTTACAAAAGTATTACAAAATGTCTCCAAGGACGCCATCTTGGATCCAAAATGGCCGCCAAAATGAAATTTCCATGGACTACATAGCCTAAACGGCTGGAGCTAGAAAAACGAAATACATTATGACAGTACATTATCATTAGTAGGTTGCGAAAATATTACAAAGTGTCTCCAAAGACACAATCTTGGAACTAAAATAGTGGACCTCATAATCCATTTTCCACACCGTTTGAGCTAGAGATACGACATTTGGCATAAATGTGTATTATAAAGAGTAGTTTAGGAAAATATAACATTTTGAAAACGTCGCCATCTTGGATTCAAAATGGCAGCCCAAAAACCATTTTCCGCACCGTTCGAGATGGAGAAATGAAATATAATATAAAGGTGTACTATAACGAATAGGTCACGACAATATAAGAAAACGTTAAAAATTTCGCCATCTTTAATCCAAAGTGGCCTCCCAAAGCCCATTTTCAAACCACTGAAGCAAGAGAAACGAAATTTGATTTGAAGGTGTCCCATCACGAGTAGGTTACAGGGTCGAAGTGCCCCGGCGGTATGGGGGAAGATCTGCACCATGGAGGCCAAACCCCGGAGAGTCTGGTTACGATAAAGGGGTGCAGCGAAGCAAATATACATATATTGTCATCAGAACTGCAATACCTACCCCCTATGTAGATTTTTCTTTAACTTTTTATGCTTTGGTACCAGTTAATAAATAGTTCTGTGTACTGTGCATACTGTAGACAAAAATCATGTGGAAACAACTTCTACTTTTAGATATATAGCAGCTTTTCAGTGCCTAAATTGAATTCCATACTTTAGTCCAGAAACCTTTTTTTCCTTCCTGAAAAATTCATAGTTTGCCACATAGGGTTATTGCAGTTCCGACAACGATATTATACACATAAAAAGCTGTGAAATCTGAGCAAAAACACCAGAGATGAAACAAGTTCAGCCAACTCCTTTAGCCCTAAAATGTGGTGAAATGGAAGGTGGATAAGCTAAGTTTCTCGGCGACAGCATGGAAGAAGAACACTGGAGGAACACGCGAGGTGGCAAGGTTCATGATCTTCAAACCAAAAGGCTTGTGGCGGATCTAAACGCACCACGCCCACCACCACCAAACCTAAGGCTCGAACATCATGAACCTTACCACTTCGCGCCATATTCCAGTGTTTCTGCGTGTCCCACAAAGTTTTGCGCGTCACAAAATGTCAGCATTGCCAGAAGCATGTTATACAGGAACAAGAGTTTTTGGCGAAATCGGCGATTTCGAGGCCCCGTAAGAAAAAAACATATTAAAGATAGGAATATGAGCTTCCAAAGTTAAGTGCAAATGGCAAATATGTGCAGGCGTGCAGAATTTAACATTCGTAGCCTGAAGTCTATTCGAGTTGTGGACCCCTGAAATTGCGTATTTTAGGCTTACTGATTCATACAATCACATTCACTCACTCAGTCACTCACTCATATTGTTTAAGGTGTTCGGGATAAGCTATAAACATGAATTTTGTCATGAAGGTGGAGGATGATAAATAGGTAAAGGGGAAAAATACCATCAATTTGAAAAGTCGCCATGTTGTATTCATAATAGCCGCCAAACGTAAAATTACACAACATACACAGCCTAAATGGCTGAAGCTAGAAAACCGAAATTTGGAATGAAGGTACATCTTTAGTAGGTTAAGGCAATATTACAAAATCTTGAAAAGGTTGTCACCTTGGATCCAAAATGGCCCCAAAATGAAATTTCCATAGAATACACAGCCTAAACGGCTGGAGCTAGAAAAACGAAATATAGTATGACGGTACATATCATTAGTAGGTTACGAAAATATTACAAAATGTCTGCAAGGACAAAATCTTAGAACCAAAATGGCGGACCTCATAATCCATTCTACACATCGTTTGACCTTGAGATACGACACTTGGCATAAATATGTATTATCAAGACTAGTTTAGGAAAATATTACATTTTGAAAAAAGTCGTTATCTTGGATTCAAAATGCATTTTTGTAAAAGCATTTTCCTCACCGTTCGAGATCGAGAAATGCAATTTGGTATGAAGGTGTATCATCACGATTAGGTCACGACAATATAAGATAATGTTAAAAATGTCTCCATCTTTAATCCAAAATGGCTGCCCAAAACCCATTTTCCAAACCACTGAAGCTAGAGAAACGAAATTTTGTATGAAGGTATTACGAGTACATTACAATAAATTAGGCAAACCACCGGAGGCAGCGCCCCATCGAAGCAAGTATATAGATTATACACTTACAAAAAGCTGTGAAATCCGGGCAAAAACACCAGAGGTACAAAACGTTCAGCCAAGTTCTTCAGCCCTAAAATGTGGTGAAATTGAGGACGGATGAGCCAAGTTCCTTGGCGACAGCATGTAAGAGGAACACTGGAACTTGGCGCGAGGTGGCAAGGTTGATGATCTTAAAGCCATAAGACTAGTGGTAAGACTGCCCTAAACCCCACCATGCCCCACCAGCAACTTAGGGCTCGAAGTCGAACATTATGTTTGTCAATATAAAATAAAAGAAAATCTGCCCGAAGCTGCTCCTGTTTGTTATTCAATAGTTTGAAATTGACAGACCCAAACATCAATTTCCCACACCGTTTGAGCTAGAGCTACGAAATCTGGCACAAATGTGTATTATCACGAGTAGTTTAGGTAAATAGTACAATATGTTGAAAACGTCACCATCTTGGATTCAAAATGGCCGCTAAAAATTCAATCAGGAATAGTTTTTTTTTTTTAAAGCAACAACATCATATTTTATTAACAACAATTATCATTTTAGTATACGGTAAAATATTAAAATGTTGCTAAGGGGATTCAATTTTGCAACTCTGACTTCAAATTCGTAATCAGCGACCCAAAAAAATATGAACGTGATATTCATCTTGATTGTAACATGATATACAGACTGTTTCACGAATAGGGGTTGTCAAAAGGGGATGATGGGGGCTACATTTTGCAACTCTGACTTCAGAATCATAATCAGCAACCCAAAAAAAACGAGTACAGGGTTTGAGATCATTCACTTGCGTTTTTTACTTTTGGCCAGCTTCTTTGGAATCGGCCGCACTGTGGTATGCGCTGAAAGGTTAAAGGACAACCACAGATGTAGCATTGAAAGGATTCCTAATCCATTCCTTGCTTTTATCAGGTTCTGGATGTTTTTAATTTTATCTTGCTTCTGAAATAATTGCACTAATTTAACATCGATTTCTTCTCCTGAATTTTAATTGGCATCTCTGCCTCATTCAAATTTTTCTCCTGATGACTGAAAAAAATCAAGTACTGAAAATGAATCATGACCCACGACTAAGCATTTTTTTCTTCGAAAGTTTGCACTCTGTAGGAGTATATTATATTATTTTATTTTATTTTATTTATTTTTGAATATGGTTACATTGCACCTCTGAAGTAGGAGATTTAGGCTGTTCATGATGCTAAAGAATGGCTCAGATATGACACTTGCCCAGACACTTGAATAAAGGAGATTATTGATGATGAAAGTACTGATATAGCCGCCAATAAAAACATACTTTGTTAAGTGAAATATATTTCTGACATTGAAAATTATTCGTCATGAAACATATATGAACATTTCATTCGAAAGAGGAAAAATTGTTCTCAAATACTGTTCTTTTCAATTTATCTACTTGTCAAGTCACCGTAGAAACATCGAATTGAAGTTATTAAAGACACGCTTCGATGTCTTCTTTATTAATTCATCAATTATGAGAAAAGCCTTAGCGACTATTATCACATTATTATTGGAATGAACGAAAGAAGAAAACTTGAAACGTTACATTTCCTGCCATTCGAGTCTTTATTTTTGGAACCAAAGTGTGAAAATCTGCTGCTAGCAATATTAATCAAGTGAGGTTGAAATTCCTTGTTAGAAATACAGTTTGTTTACAGAAAATTTCAAGGGAGTACACCACACATAGGAGCAGAATAATTATGGAGATTTTATATTTAGCAATAGTGCAGCGACTAACTGGTTACTTTTATTTTAGGTTATTTGAGATTTGTCCCGTAATTTTTTGGTATTATCCCGTATTTTTTGCCTAGCGTCTCGTAATTTATTCATCGAAAGGGAGGCAACCCTAACTGAGGGACACCCTGGAAATCCTCAGTTAGGACGATCGGCCGCGGGGTACAAACCCGTGTATCTACACACTGATGTTTCCCAACTTAGTTTGAATGGTAAGCAAAATAGACTGCAAAATCGTATAATTTTCTCCAAGTGTTCTGATTTATTCTGAATAGCCAAATTATATAGTAGTATTTAATAATGTCTCAGTGATTAATAGCAGTTTATACACAATCTTTATAGGATAGTTATGTATACGGTGTATATTTATTTCGTCTGTCATGACTACCTTTTAAGGATGTGCATTATTGAGTATAACTGTTATTATAGATTTTAATATCTAATATTATATAGTAAATAAATATATACGGCAATTACTAGGTTTGATTCAATTATAATACCCATGACAGTCACAGATGTGAATTCACAGATGGGACATTAAGTAAATATTTGGGTCCACATATTTTGAAGCCAAAATGTTTCTTGCCTTTGTAGATTCTTGTGTGGATATTTAAGCGATTCTTCTGGGTAAATTTAACTCCACAGAATTCGCAGCCAAAAGGTATCTTGCTTGAGTGAATTCTCATCTGCTATTGGGAGAATTATAATCATATACTTTTTGTGCTATATTCATTCGCAAACATGGGAGACATGATACAACGCCATAGCGCCAAATTCTGACTTGAAACTATTTTCGACTTTGTGTACCTTGCAGTTTGGTTCTCTTCATTACAATTTCTAAATAGGAGGAGCTCCTATTGGAAGCTGAAGCCTGAAGAAAACACACATTGAAATTAATAGTCTCAAACATTGAATTGTTGTATATGTAAACATTAAGAGAAAGCTTCATCACATCAAACCCTCTGAATTTGTCACGTTCTTAGAATGGATTTGAAAGGTTATGTATGACGAACTGAAATATTAAATTTTAAGAATATTGCAAGTTTATTAGGGACTACTCGAGCACACCTAGTACAGAGGGTAGCTTCGCCTATGGATACGTTATGTCCCATTGTCTCCAAAACTGTGTGTCTACAGTATGAAATGAAAAGCAATTTTCTCTTCATATTTTTCGTATGTTTTCTGTATATGTTATCTGTATTTCAAGCTGATGAAGATGTGTACCTCCTTTATCTTTGTCTTTACTAGCCTCAAATGTTTTAGGGGTATGTTAAATTTTCATTAATGAAAAGTGCAATTTCATTATTTCTTTGCACTTAATTGTTACTGAAGATTACCATTTTCACTACATTTTTCCTTTATATTTCGCAAGTGTTTGGATATAGGATTGAATGAATCTTGTCGCAAATTTTCTGATACGACCTAGGCACGAGATTTATCAACACTTCTATTGTATTCTTTCCAAGTGTTGATGATGATTTTTTTTTAAACTACCGATGATTTTTTTCATATTCAAACTTAAAATTTTAAAAGTATTTTAGTGGATAAACAATGAAACAAGCCTTTGAACAGACATCATTGAAATAAATGTACAAACACACCTCAGTTTAATATGATTATTGTTGGTGCTTCCATGTGTAATTTGAATTTATTTATATTTAAAAACGTTTGGAGTTACTGGTCTCCCACCAGGCGCCTCCCCAGATGGCGGATAGGGGAATGACGACCAGATATGGTGGGAACCGGAAATATTCCGGGACGGACCAAAACCAGTGCTGCTGCCTTGCATTTAGTACAGGGATTTACAAAGACTAGGGGAAGATAATTCAATAAAAATTTCATGATGAGGGGAAGCAGCGTCACCATTACCACTCTGAGGCTGAACATTAATAACATCGACAAGGTTCAGAGATGGACAGAGGACATCTTGAATGTCTGCCTTTGCTGCGAGGACGTAGAGCTGACAACTATACACTGCTAAAACATGTCAAGAAATAATTAATATTCCGGAATGACACTAATTAAGGAACTGCATAAATTAATAAACGCTATATGGAGAAAGGAGGAGCTCCCAAAGGAATGAAAAACCTCAGTAATAGTTCTGGTTTATAATAAGAGGCGATAAATCGGACTGTAATAATTACCGCGGAATCTCGCTACTCCAAACATATTACAAAGTATTGAGTAATATATTCCTAACTCGCCTAAGTGTATACGTAGATGAAATAATTGGAGATCACAAATGTGGATTTAGAAGAAATAGATCCACGTTGGACCAGATTTTCGCCTTGAGACAAATCTTAGAGAAGAAATGGGAATACAATGGGACTGTTCACCAGCTATTCATTGATTTTAAGAAGGCTTTTGATTATGTTAAAAAGGAAAAATCTATAAAGTGTCCTGGTACTGTTCAATTTGGAAATCCGAAGAAACTTGTTCAACTAGTGAAGATGTATCTCAACGACCCCATAAGCAGAGCACGTGTAGGTAATAATATGTCAGATAGTTTCGAGATTCGCAACGAATTGAAACAAGGTGATACCTTGTCACCTTTACTGTTTAACTTTGCTTTAGAATATGCGATTTTAAAAGTAAAAAAAAAAAAAAAAAAAAAATGCGATAAACATTGAATGGCTTGAATCAACTGTTCGCGTACGCGGATGATGTAGATTTAATAGGAGAAGATATAGAGACACTACAAAGTAACATCGATGTCTTAGTAAAAGCGTGTGATGAGATAGGTCTTCAGGTAAACATAGATAAAACAAGATACAAAAAAACAAACAAAAAAAAACATAAGAATTAAGGATGAGGTCATAGAGAAAGTAAACAAATTAAAATACTTGGGAGCATCGTAACAAGCAAAAAAGGGGTCACAGAATAAATAAAAAGTTGCTTAGTATCGGGCAACGCATGTTTCTCTTTAGTTCAAATGCTTCTAACCTCGCGATTAATATCAAGGAAGTTTAAATTGGAAATATACAGAACGGTTAGGTTATTCTGCCGGTAATACTTTACGATTGCGAAAGTTGGAGTACGACCCTAGCAAATGAACATAAATTACAAATGTTTGAGAATAAGGTTTTGAGGAAGATATACGTGCCAAAACGGAACGAGAGGACTGGAGAGTGGAGGATACTGCATAATGAAGAACTTCACGGACTGTACGACTCACCCGATGTTGTAAGAATAAGAAATCACGACGATTAAGATGGGCAGGCCATGTAGCTCGGATGGGTGAAAAACGAAGATTATATTCCATCTTGGTTGGAAAGCCGGAGAGCAAGAGACCGTTTGGAAGAACGAGATGACGTTGGGAGGACAATATTAGAAGGAGTCTTGGAGAAGGAGGTGCTTGTGATGAAAACTGGCTTGATCTTGCCCAGGATAGACTCCGATGGTGAAAGTTTGATACTACGGCGATGAGCTCGCGAGTTCCGTAAGCCATAGAGTAAGTAAGTAATATATCAATGCTTTAATTAGAATGTTGAGATCCTATTTTCTGAAGGGAACGTAACTATTCAGTAATCTAAAACATCATAGTTTTGTAGCATAAAAATCAGAGATATTACAAAGGTGTCTGCTGTGGATGAGTGACAACGTTCGCTGCCTTCTACTCAAGAGGTCTTTTGTTCGGTTCCTGATGACACAAGTGGTTCTGAACCCACGTTAAACTGTAGGTCCCGTTCTTAGAACGCCATCTTGATCCCACGGAAGGCATCAGACATCATGGACGAAACACTTGTTGCAATTCGATTTTCAACATTTCATGGATAAAATAAAATCCATGAATTGTAACGGGGCAGAGCTTCATAGGAATTTATTTTTCTGAGAACCTAATGATACTATATACTTATACATGGTTAAATACTAGGGGAAAGGGTATATCACTATATAAATTCGTATGATTCTGTTTATGTCACTCCACATGTAATTCAATTAAAACAGTGAGTGAATCATAGCATAAGATTACATTATGTTGTAGGGTGCAACTTTAATGAGATAGGAACACTTTAAGACATATTTTCTCTTGTAACCGTTCTCTCTCGAGCCCTTTTTCATATATCATGGGCACGGGTTTATATTATGGGTACTTAAGGTTTAATTGATCGTGCAGTGTTCAGCCTGAAATTTACCCTTTAACTTGTAACGATCTCTGAGATATTAGCAAACACGAAATCATTGTTTATTTTGTTTCAAGATTTATTTAAGGGATTTCTCAGTACCTTCCTATAAAGAAACACCCTGGCACCTGATGGCAGCCAAGTCGCTTTACTACAGTTTTAGTTTTGGAGAAGGACGCATTCATTTCTGTAGTAGTCTGTTAGACCGCACATGTTACTGTTCAGAATATTGAACTCATTTTGTGAATATGTCACAGGTGGGAGAAAAATGTAGAAAAAGTTGGAAACAAGTGATCCAGACTTTCAAGAAGGGGTGCTAAAAAAATTAAAAGAGGATCTAAGTGATTGTGACGTAACAGAAGAAGAAAGAAACTATGTAGGGAATGAACACGATAATCATTCAGAACGACAAGAGATGCCAAATGATAAAGATTCTGATAATAAACAGGGAGATAAAAGTGTTAGTGGTTTTGAAATTGCATTCAAACACATTGTTAGGAAATTCAGAAATACAAGTTTGTTTTCAGTGTACAAAATAAGTTTGTACTTAACCTACGGAAATAATATGTTCTGTTACGAGTTTTGCTTTCAATAAGCAAATTTCATACTTTGCATTTTTTTAAGCCGTCACTAGCTACACGGAGTCCCCAAATAAAATTGCGTTCAAGTTCCAGCATATAGCAAATCCTACATCTCGTTTTAAAATGTTTGATACATAATTTGGCTAAGTTCTAGAATTTTCAGACCAATAGTTCCAGAGCCAATATAGCGAAACTAGTCAAATTTCATGAGTAGACAAGTCACAGTCATTGGCGGCCATTTCTAGAGATATATTGCTAGTTATATCTAAGAAACTAAAGAGAAGTCGTCTCTACAAAATTTCAGATGTTGTGCAATGTTCCTACCATATTTGAAGATCATAGGAAAACAACGTGCTTTGTCCATTTTATTGATTTTACAGAAAAGAGCATTTTAATGTCCATAATCAACATTTCATGTACTTACACATCAAATGAAGATTTAAACTTGGAATAGACTGACTACCCACATTTTCTTCATGCATGATACTGTAGTTTGTTAGAAAGATGTTTCAAAGAGCAACCAGATGGCACTCTTATCTCAATTTGCCCAAAATGGACACATCACGTTCTTTCTCTGTGTTCTCGAGTTGGCATAGGAAAAATCTTTTTGATATTTTGTACCGTTCCTGAGGTATGCCTCAAAATGCTTATGACGTAGCCCTTTCCTTCATAATGTGTTGATGCATAATAGTTTGCCATCTACATGTATAACCAGTGTACCGTATGTATGGCTATGTATTTAGTAGTGTCAGTATGTTCACAACCTCCTCTGTCAAAATTGATATATGAAGAACTATGTATTTGAAAGAGGCCTGTAGAAAAGATAAACATTTAATTTTCTCTACATCTTCAGTCACTTTATTGGCGTAGAACTATTGGCGTAACACAGAACTAGAAACATTAATTTTATTTCCAAACTCTCTAGCATTGCGTCCTGATATTTAATTGTGGTGTCATTTGTATATAGAATTCTTTTACTCTGTGTTATATTTGTAGATAAATAATTTATTTATGAGACACCTGCGGAACTCTCGATTTAAACATGAAAGGTTTTGAGTATGCATTGAGTACAAGTGTTTGGACGCTGAGTAAGTATGTGAGAATTTCACTACTAGGGTTCTTTTGAATAAGGAGGACGATATGTGCTATTCCCTCTTCAAACCTTAGTTCCTCACGAAATTTTCTCACGCTTGCTATTTCTTCATTGAGTGTGAATATGACACTAGAGCAAAGTACATGCTTCTTGGATGTCTGACGAGGGAGGACCTTAGGCTCAAATTTGCCATTGATAGCTTAAAAGTATTGATGCGGATAATCTTATGGTAATGGCATTTAATTATAAAAATATTTATTGTGATTTTACAGAGTTTCTCAGAATATTTCAGGGATAATCCAGCTCTGACTCTAACAGACGATGCGAGTAGCAGACCCACCACCAACATCAGATCTTAGGCAACATAGTTATATGCAGTCAGTTATGACCAGTTTGGATTTTATAGTCAGGACGGTCAGAGATCCTTCTGCTACAGTATAATAGTTTTGTCCCCATATGAAAGTACTATTATGTTTCTGTAATGAAATCATTACTGCTGTCACGTACTGTACAAAAATTTACAAAATGCACCGGAGTTGGGTATAAGGTAAAAAACAATGTCGTTGGTTAATAGCAGGGGTCCTCAATTAAAGTTCTTATTCTACGATATTTCATGTTCTTTTTCGTGCTTAACTGGGAACTTTGAAGCTTCTTTTCTGTGACAATGGGTAAGCATAAACAAAAGCAAACAATACTCGATATACTTCTACAACAACCACTATCTTCAAAGGATACACGCCACTTTGAATTTGAATTTATTTTAAAACCTTTAAGCAAGTTTGGCTCAGGACGGATGGATGATGATGAGATGAATTGATGA
Organism: Lepisma saccharinum; assembly: GCA_022664845.1. NCBI lineage: Eukaryota > Metazoa > Arthropoda > Insecta > Zygentoma > Lepismatidae > Lepisma > Lepisma saccharinum. Next base: position 19,021 of record JAGDQP010015402.1, read on the forward strand.
AACGAAGAAAGTGGAAGGAAACGGAAGAACACCAAGAAAACCAACGCACACGATATTTGTCCACCACAAAGCCAACATGGCACGAACATGGACGACAGACATGTAACACCGGTGAGCGCTCTACCATTGAGCCACGTTGAAAGTGTTAGTTTAAAACAAGAATTAGGAAATGAGTGCGTATCTTCCTCCAATTTTCCCAAATTAAATTAAATTCTGACAATATAAGTGAAAGGATCCGTTGTGATACCAAGGACATTGACAATAATGTTGACTTAAATTCCCGGTCAAGTTTGTCGAACAGGGTTAGGTATCAAATTTTATGCCACCACAGCAGCCAGGCAGAACATATGACATGACGCTGTGACTGAAAAACGTACTTTTCTGTACAAATGATTCTTTCAGTGTTCATGCTTTACATACTTTAAAACGTTGCAGGAAACACTATGAAAGCATTAATTTCTAGTTTGATATTCTCCATAACAATACGTTCAAAAGTCTTTTATCGTAACTCTGTTTTAAAAAAGTGCAATTGTATTTTTTTTTTTGTGTGTGTGTAACTGATGATTTATTTCTGCGAGAGAAGTATACTAATTCTGGTCATTTCTACGATTTGGAATTCTTGACAAAACAGCACTTTGACACTCTGGCTGAAAATGCATTCAAATACCCATTCAAAATGAGCTGGTATCAACTGCAGAAGAAATCGTGTTCATTTTTCTTTTTAATATAAAACCTTGGATTATATCTATCCATTATTACATATTACAGTGTGGCAGCAGGCTCGACTGCTGATATTGAGTATAAAGGAAAATTATCCATAGGCAATTCTGACAGCATTGGAAATAAAATACGTGAATACTTTATTGGTTTAATTCCATTAGATGCGTGCAATATCAAAGATATTGCTAAAGCAATTTTAAAAGTTTTGGAAACAATACGGTTATCTCAATGTGAACGTTTAAAGTAGGGTTTTGCTGGTTGTTTTACCATAACAATGGACAAAGCATTATTAAGAAACAATGGTCGAATGCATCTTTTTATCATTACGCTTCACATAAGCTCAAACTTCTTGTAAACAAATTGTACTCCATTTCTGACATACGAAACATCATTGATACTGTCAAGGAAATAATTACATAAAATCACCTTATTGTCACGGATGTATTTAGAAGGCAGGTCGGAGAATCGGTATACTTTTAAGTGTAATTATATATATTTATTATAGATGTCATAGCCAGACACACGCTGGACCCCTCCCAAATCCAACTTCTAGATACTTACCTGCTTATTGTAAACAAGTTGCGCTCGGTTTCTGACATACGAAATTTCATTGATACTGTCTGATTGGGGTCCGCTACGTTTCGACGCCACCATTTAGACGCCGTCTACGTTTCGGCGCTACCGTTTCGGTGACACGTCATTGAATAGTTTGTGGATTCCGAACGGAATGAACATCGTCTGTGGATTATTTACTGACATCTGAAATGATCTAATGGGATTGAATCTTCTATTATTTTAAATATGAAATATAGTTTGCTACTGGTTCCAGTTATTGTTATAATAGGCAGTATAAAGCATAGTTTAAGGGAAACATATTGGATTAGTCAACATATTAATCTGTTATGAATGTACCATATAGGAACATATGCATCGTTACTATGTTGAAGACTTTCCAAACATACAATGCATTTGGAAATATGAAAGTTTGTAATTACGTACAGTAATAAGGAAGAATAAAAGTAGCACATTAACGTTGTTTCATGCTTGCAATCTTGTGCATGTTGCAGAAGTAATAATTAACAGTAGTTTCTGTGAACATGTTTGCTTGTGAATACACTCGGAACTCCTGCATGAGACCATTCTTATCTATATAGATTTATAGCCTCAGAATACAATAACCCACGCATAACTAACACTGCCAAGGAAACGCTTGCATCTTTTGGGGAGTCCATTGAGAAGAAGAGTCATTCCTAACATTCCACTTCTCTCACTAGCTTGATGAAATTCCAAAAACAACAGCATAAGAGTATTTTTTGCACATTTTGTAGGAATAATAAGTGCGTTACGAGGGCTGAGGCAAAAAACAGCACTGACTGCTCTTTTTTAGTACAGGATCTTCATTATTTATGTGATAGTTATTAATCAGTGTAGGAAGTTGAATTCGACTTAATGGCAACAAAATCTCATATTGATACTACTTAAACACTACAGAGAAAATGCTGAAACTAGGTGCCATACATTTTCGAAAAATGTAATAGTGTAGTCAGTGTACTTAATATACACCTGTCATTACCAAGAACTTCATCTTGATAAGTATATCGTTTTAATCCTACTTTCACAAATGCATACATGTTATGATCCGTAACATTTATCGCTTTTATAGATCCCTTGTTAGCGCCACCAAACAAGAGATTTTCAGAAGATAACAGACTAGGATTCTCAGTTTCCTGAACACGAGATTTGTCCAGTCTCACTTTTTCGAACTAATAGACCAGTTCGTTATGAGTTGAGAAATCGCCATGAAACTTTAAGGTCTTTGAAATACATTAACTTCATTAACTAAGGATTTGTTAAATTGTTAACGATGATTAGTGAAACTCACCAATAGTGTTGAAATTTCCAGTACCTTGATACGTGTTAAAATTTGGTTAAAATCAACCACGTATGAAGAAGGTTGACAGAATTGTGCATGATAGGTAATCATATACATAAATTATACATAAAAAACAAAAACAACTTATATCTGATGTCCTGG
>JAGDQP010015402.1:21875-42837 GCA_022664845.1 Lepisma saccharinum
ATGCATTTAGGAAACAACCAAGATGTATGCAATTTTTGTTTATGGTGAATGGCTATTCAGTTATTCATATATATATATATATATATATATATATATATATATATATATATATATATATATATACCGTTTTTGTGTTACTTCCTTTTTACATTCAGGAAATCGCAGAAGAATGTGTATATACTTTAACCATCCGTAACTCTGACAGCTATTGACATAGAAATCAGTTTTTGGACTCAAATGAAAGAGGATATATGGGTGAAGCTATAGAGGTGTTCAAATAGGTATGTCTGCTGGTAAAGGCACTACGGAAAACCTAGCACTACGGGAATTCTCCATACCCCATAGCATTACGCGTAGGATTACCTTACATGATCAGGCGATTGCAGCCTTCAAGTCTCCCATTGTCTCTGGTTTTCGACGCTATATTTTTAAGACACCCTAATAAAAATTGATAGAGGTACGATCTGGGGAACGTACATTAAATTCCACGCGCGCCACTTCGTCGGCCAATTCATCTGTTAGGCAAATGTTCATCAAGGAATACCCTTACAACGCGATGAAAGTTGGTTGGTGCTACGTCCTGTTGCAGAGAAAAATACACATCATCCCCGAAGCAGCACGAAGGCTGGGCATGATAGTTTCGTACAGTAAATTCAAGTAAGTCTCAACAGTAATAGTACAGTCGAGAAAGAACGGCCCCACGAGACTCGTAGAAGTAAACCCACACCACATTGTTAACCCCGGCAGGTTCACATGTCATTCTTCCGTAACACGGGGTGTAACAAGTGCCCAGTACGTGCAATTAGGGTGATTAATTGAACCGTTTAACTTAAAAGAGAAGTAATAAGACCAACAAAACATGAACGGAAAATAGCTGTCCTATTTACAGTATTCAATTTACAATTCAAAAATGAAAATTTTCTGTCAGGGTAATCTTTGTTCAAGCTTTCTACTAACTTTAGAATGTAACTTCTTCATTTGTTGCGTTGCAAACTGTGATGTCCATTGTGTTTCAATAGTTCCGTCCAACTAACCGCTTGACGTACGGAATTATTCGGCGACCGAAGATAAGTTTAGACATATGTTTCTTCTTTCTTTAGGAGCTTGTAGATGTGTTTTCTTCCAGAACGCTGCTGATAAATGTCATACAAAAATCCTTCTACCTCAAGCTTATTTTTGATGCAAGTGATGGAAAACCGCTTGGGTGAATCCTTGCCGAATTGTTCCCAAAAAGGTATTTGCATCTCGGTAGCATTTTAAACTTACAATATGAATTTAGAACAAACTTCATCTCCTCAAACGTTATTATTCCTTGGGTCATTATTCCACTTTAATTAAACGATCAACAACTCTACATTTTTATGAATGCCATGTTCAAACGTAAGTACTTTTTCCTTTGAGCCCCCCAAAATCTTATGTCAATACCTATCAGAGTTACATACGGTTAACATGTATATACATTGTTTTGCGACACCCCATATTTTAAAATAAATTTGTAAGCAGAAATATGTGTTCATTATGAAATAACAATGGTAAGAATTGTTTGAAAAGAGTAAGTACATGGTGTTCCCCCCAAAAATTCAATCATGTTGAATACCTCGAAAACCGGTCAGATGATCTTAGTATAATTTGGTAGCCAGACATGAGGACTTTATTGTGCATGTATGAACAGTGACACTGAGATTGGCTACTCACAAGTAACACTATTTCAAGTGAATATCCAAACCTATATGGAATATACATTTTTGAAATCAGCATACAAAACTGAGTTCACGTGTCGGAGAGTAGGTGTAATCGTCTAGTGGTGTGAGAGTGATCAGCGGGGAAAGTTTTGGGAACAATTATGTGCAATAGTTAATTTATAAATAGCTAGTGCTGGGTTCCATGCATTGCTACTTACTAGTTATTATGGTGATAGGTAGTCAAATGATGGTGATAGCAACCAACTATTTGATGATACGCATAGTCACCAAATGGCGATGCTGGTACACATGTAAAAGTGAGTAGAATCCGTAGAATGGTACACGAAAACTGTGTGTTAATTTATTTCGCGGGCACATAGTCCGACAAATCAATATGATAATGGAAAGCTATAAGAAAATGATTTAAAAAGAGGCGTTTGACAAACCAGCTACACATAGATATTACTACAGGTATCTTCCGGTCAATGGATATTTTCCAAGTATCTGTAGCGTAGTGTATTCAATAATCAGTACTATTATCAAACCAGTGGTGCACATCTACAGAAAACAGTGCCCTGGCGGTACTGTGCCCTGCTCTGTAAAATGTTTCCACTTGTTATAAATGTGTATGCAACTTTCAAAAAAGTGTCCTGAAACACACCACTGTATCAGCTGTCCAAGATCAACATCAAGGCCATCTTCCAAGCATACACTAATAGATATTTTATTCGATTAGTTGCCATACTCGTACTACAGGCTGCTTACAGCCATTGGACCTCCATTTCAGTAGAATGTTGAAGACGATAAAGAAACATTTGTGTAATTAAAAAAAAACAATATAAATCGTCTGTGTTTGGTATACAATAAGTTATTCTTCCAATCGTTTAAGGTATCAAATTGGAATACTTGGGAGATGGCATGCTAGAAGCTGACCCGGGATGGTTTGATAATAGTACTGATTCTTGGAAAATATCCATTGACCAGGAAAATGCCTGTAGTAATATCTGCGTTATTAAGTGTACCTGATGTGTCAAACACCTGTTTCAATCATTTCCTTATTGCTTATCATTATCATGTTAATTTGTCACACTACGTGCACGCTGAATAAATTTGTGCATAGTATTCGTGTACCATTCTACAGATTTTATCCACTTTTACACGTGTACCAGTGGAGCTATCTGGTGACTATGAGTAGAACGACGTGCGACTGTCACCATTATTTGATTACCTATCACCATAGTAAGCATCAATGCATGGAACTTAGCACTAGCTGTTTATAAAGTGACCTATCGCAGACAATTGTGCCCAAAACTTGTCCTGACAGTTCCTGTCATACCACTAGATGATTGCATCTATTCTTCAATACGTGAACTCACATTTATATGCCGATTTCAAAAATGTATATTTCATCTAGGTTTGAGTGTCCACTTGAATTAGTGTTACTTGTCAGTAGAGAATGAGATGTAGTTAAGTGACGTAGTGTTACAGAAAAGTTAGGCTACCTAACTTTTTTGTGATAGTGTAATGTTCCACTGTCGCATTCTTATGAAACGTTGATTGAGTATGAACATGCATCAACTCATCTCTTTTGCTTCGAACTTTCACATTCGCCCGTGAAAACGATTCGAATTATTAACCCATCTTATGAGATGAGTCAATGAGTGAAGGACCAGTAAAAGTGTGGTACCCTTGAAAAGTTGCCGAAACTTTGTTAAAGAGTCATTCATTGACTGGATGATCCTCAACAACAATAGCACTCGAAAATGTTGAGAACATGAGGACTGAGATTAATAACATTAGATTTTTATAATCTCTTTTGATGATTTGTGGGTCATCGTTTGTAGGTTTAGGCAAATTTTATACGACATAAACACGAAAGTTTGTCTGCCCTTGTGGCAGCATCCTCGGAATAATTTTTTCCGACACATTTTTTGTACATTGGTCCTTCGTCAAAATCTCTGCAGAAGTGGTCTGCGCAATGTCCAAAACATCATTTAACTCATTTGACTATTGTGAAAAGGTAGTCACACATTCATATGATGGACAAGAAACTACATCCTAACATCTAAATTAGAAAACAATATAGTGCAATATTTTTTATATGGATATTAGGAATATGCGTGCTTTCAATTTTAATTTGTATATTTTTTTTTCGCCCTTAGGTGACCTTGGCTGACTTTTTGGACACATCTACTGTTTGGTAAGTACAATGTTTAAATATCATTTCTTATATATATAATTTTTATTTTAGCGCATTTTGAGTTTTGATTTTTGAGTGAATATATTACAAGAATTATTGTTTATTTTTAGGCTTCAGGACCACCAAATGTGGGAAATGCCCTTATATTACAGATCCGTACATCTGCCCGTCCGTACGTCAACAAGTTTCTATTCAATAATTGCTAGAGCTATGAAGATGGTTGAATTATCGTTCGAAAGGTCTCGGTGAGACAAGTTTAAAGCTGCATAGACAATCTCTGTCCGTCCATCTATTATAAAATAACATAATATAAACGATCGGAGCTGAAGCCCGTGTGCACAATGCCCCCTCTGGACTCCACCTCATTTGTTTTATATATATTGGTAAAGAAACACTTTTGATTAGTTTAATAATAATAATAACACGCTGACATTCGCCTACGATGTGTACAATATATTTAATCTTTATGACCTCCTCACCAATATTGTAGAGAAACACAGGCAACTTGCACTTCATCTCCCCGTCGGAAAATTTTCTGGGCTCACCCGTATTCTGAGAGCCCCAAATGAAATTGAAACACTTGGAATTCATATATCTGTAGGAGACAATTTGTTAAAAGTAGTACTCGGTTTGAAATGATAGACGGCATTACGCCCTGATTTTTATCCCGTCAAGGGACAGGAATACGTATATTTGTCTATTTTCAGTTATTACAACAATAACAACAACAAATACTACTATTTATTTATTTTTACTCCATGGCTTACGGAACTTGCAAGTTCATCGCCGCAGTAACAAACGTTCGCCATAGGGTTCTATCATGGCCAAGATCAAGTCAGTTTTCAATTACGATTTTTAAATTTCTAGATTGTACCAGTACAAAACTCGATATATCGCAAAGTATTCACTGAATTTCCAAACTAATAATATTTTTATATATAGAATCAAAGGCGTTTTAAATTGTTGTATCAGTTGACCCACATTGCCATTTACGAAAAATGAAGGTTTTGCCACTAGACCGCAGCTAATGGGGATACACGATTGATATTGCTAAGAAGGAAGCTTACTAATGTCCCTTCTACTGTATAATGAGTAGTTGAGAGTATTCATAGGGTTTAATCGGTAAAATATTACCGGTTTTGAGAATTTTCTATGTATAATAAGTAAAAGTTTAAAATGCGATTTGTTCCAAAGTATTCGACGAAATTCCAAAATAGAATATTTTTGTAAATAGAATCAACGGATCTTTGAAATTGTGTGTTATTTGACTCACGTTACCATTTAAGAAAATTGAAAATTTTGCCAATAGACCGCAGGAAATGGGTCTGCAGGCTTACATTTGTCATAATATTTTATCCCCCTCAAAACTAAAGTTGACGTGTTTCGGGATATTTTAAACAAACTAACAGATTATGAAATAAGGGATTCGAAGCTTTTCAAGTACCAATACAAATAAAAGTTTGTATGTAAAGTTGATCATTTTCCTTGATTTGATTTGGAATTACTCAGCAATTTAGACCTCGTGGTGGACGAGAGGTTAGCGCGTGGTTACGGGTTCAATTCCCACCGAGGTTAATTGAACGGAGTGGTTCGAAGTCCAATTTATCCAAAAATTGTAAGTCCTGTACTTAGAAAGAGGCCGTCAACGAGATCATGTCAAAACCTAACCTGAACTTTTTCTGGGAGAATATTCGTCGTATAGAGAGGTAATATAGAAGAGAGATTTATCCAGGGCTAACTTTAGTGACACAAGGTTAATGACGGGATGGTTTCTTCGACTTCCTTCCTTCATCCTCACTCCACTCCTATTCTGACCTGAACCATACGCAGACTGCTAATTACAAATGACCTTCAATGACCAGGCTCCAGTTTTTTCAAGAAGAAACGCTCAAGGAATGGAGTGTCTAACCAGAAAACAATGAGAAAAGTCTCAATTGATCCAGTGCATTTACGTAGTGAGTATCTATTCACACCTTCGGTGTAAGACGCCACTTCAACCCTTTCCCGCCGCACATACGACTTCTTTGTGATACAGTCTAGGCAAGTACTTGACAGGTCCATCCTATTCGAGTGCATTTTCTACTCTGTCATGGAATTTATCCCGATCCTAAATTGTTTACTGACTAAAAATATATTTTTAGGCTGAAAAAATCTTTAATTTTCAAAGGACTTGCTTCATTTCCATGTGAAAGATTACGCAACATCCACTACTGAGCATAGAGACTAGTTCTTTCACATCAAACAAGTTTCCCATCTAGGTTCATATGGACCCTTCCCCGAAGTCATCTTTCCTCAATCCACTCTACAATGGACTACGTACGGACGCCTACTAATTGTACGCTGTTTGGGTATGCTACGATGCATGGCTGAGTGCTACTGCTGTATTGCTATTTATGTTACGAGGTAATGGACGCTCTGTGCTGTTGTTATAATTATGTTTACTTATGCAGATTAGGATCAACTAATGTCAAGAATGACCTTAACTAAAATCAACTAACGAAAATCTATCAAATGGCATAATTTCCATTTGAATCCGCGCATGCGTCATTTTCCTCATGCCGTAAGCGCGATAACCAGAAGGAGCTATGCCTACCGGCAATTTCATTGTGCTCTAGTTACTACTTCATTTTGTGCTTAAAAGCTTTGGTCAAGGTTGAACTACCCTTGTACCTAAAAATATTGACAACTAGCTGATTTATTCGCCCGTTAGTGCGGGCGGGGTGAATAAAATATGTTGGATCCGCACCCCCATGCCTATGTGGGCTAAACTAGGACTCAAACCTAGGAAAACGGTTATAGGTGTTATTTACAGATCTCCGGACAAGAACTATGAAGATTTCCAAAATTGCCTAAGTTTAATTCTAACTAAAATCAACACTGAAGGTAAATATTGCATATTTACTGGAGACATTAACATCCACCTGAATAATGAACGTGAAAGTGATGAATACAAAAGCATGTTAAATACAAACAGTATTAAAATGTATATAACTGTCCCGACGCGCATACACGGTAACACTCGCAGTATTATAGATCATATTGGAACAAATATAATAAATATTGATATACAATCAAGGGCAATAACTACCCGCATTAGCGATCACTTTCCAATTTACATGTTCACATCAATAGGGATTAAAAAACAGATTAGGCCTGGCAAAAGAAATAGCTGTTCGCGATTATTCAAAGATAAGACAAACAATAAAAGAAACAAATTGGGTATTAGCAGGTATATAACTCAACTTGTCCGACAGATGCCTTAACAATACTTCAAACGACAATAGAAAATTATATACGGGAATGTACGATAATCAGAAAAGTAAATAGCGAATATGTAGTTAAAATCCAGCCATGGATGACTATCGCTATACTTAATTCTATGAAGAAAAAAGATATACTTTGGAAAAGAAACACTAAAAATCCATTTAACTTATATCTTCGTGATAAATATAAACAATATAAGAAGATATTAAAAACAGGTATAGAAAAGCTAAAAATGACTAATACACGAATGCCATGTTGCGGATGGGAACTAACACTAAGGGAAAATGGAACATCATGAAACAGGCAATAAATCTTAAGAAATCGGTAGAAAATAGTGACATTAACATTGAAGACGAATGTGGCCAATTAAGATGAATGCGAATGAATTCAATACATATTTCACGGGTATTGGGGAAGACTTAGCAGTTAAAATAAATAAATAAAAAAAAACGAATGGTGATAAAAAAACATAGATTGAAAATGGAGCCACATTGTTTCCTGCAAATGAAATGGAAATTTATAACATCATAAAGGCATTATCAAACAAAACAAGTGTTGGGTATGACAATATCAGTACTAAAATTATTAAAGAAACTGCGACAGAATAGCTCCTGTTCTAAACCATATAGTTAATTTAATGTTTCTGACCCGATCTTCCCCGATTCATTAAAAGTAGCTAAAATAATACCAGTTTTCAAGGGTGGAAATAGCAATGATAAATCTAATCATCGGTATATATCTATACTCCCTATATTAAGCAAAGTGTTCGAAAAAGCTATATGTTCGAGAATAACTAGTTTCATTGATAAGCACAAGATTATAAAACAAGAACAATATGGATTTCAGAAAAACAAATCTACGCAACTTACAGTCAATAAACTTTCAAATTACATCTCTGAAGGCCTTGATGAAAGCAAGTATGTAATAGGGGTATTCATAGATCCAAAGAAAGCATTACATATGGTAAATCATAAGATATTGCTTCAGAAGCTATATTGTTATGGAATATTCGGTAATGCTTACGATCTCTTCAAAAGTTATCTGCAAAATCGAAAGTAATATACGTATGTTAATAAGGGGATGTCAAACTTAAAAGCAGTAAATTGTGGAATACCACAGGGGTCTGTCTTAGGACCGCTACTATTTATGTTATATATTAATGATTTGCCGGAAATTTTAAGTGAATCAAAGTGTCTGTTATTTGCGGACGACGCAATTATATTCAAGAAGGGATCCGCACTTGATTTAGTGCAAAAGGCAATTAATAACGACTTAGGAAGATTAAAGCAGTGCAGTGGTTCAAAATTAATAAATTAACGTTGAATATTGCAAAAATAAAATGCGTATATTTAAGAAATATTAATAAATTAAAAATATTAAATACAATTCTATTAATATCAATTCTGAAAACATACTTACAGTTTCAAATATAAAGTATCTAGATACATGGTTCGACGAATATTTCACATGGAAAAAGTACTTGATAGAAATAAGCATAAAAGCGTCACTGCACATCAGTATACTCTTCAAAATTTTCCGGATGTTTCCCGAAAACGTAACTAAGATTTATTACGATGCTACACCAATACCTTTCCTATAGCATTGAACCATGGTATGGGAACTTAAGTAAATAATACAAGTGAAAATTATTTGCATTGCAAAAGAGAGCAATTAGAATAATGAAAGCCGTACCGAACCTGTATACCAGCTCCCACCTGACCTAATTCCACTACGCCATTACTACTGTTAACCAACTCCTACAGCTATGGTTGTTGTCTATGCTCTTAAGATATAAGGTAGAACATTGTACGGTTTAACAAAGACCTATTTTATATTTTCTATACAAATTTTAAAGACAAAATTGCCAAGTAGGCAAAACAGAACTATTGGTGGGATATTTTAAACTTTAGTTATTTTGGGTTTTTGGCAACTGTGACTGATTCATGAATGCTTGTCTTTTATTTTGAAACTTGTTGCTATCAACAAATTAGAAACATTCTTTAAAATGTTTCTACAACAGCGGATCGCTTAACTTGTTGTTTTAAGTCTGCTAATTGGCTGAAAGCTAATTGCAAGTTAAGCCTTCGCTGATTGGCTGTACACGTTGCTAGGCGACTGACATCACCTATATATCGGATCTGCTGATTGGTTCTGAGTTGTTTTCATGTATAATTCTTTTGAATCAAGTCTTGTAATTCGTTCTTTTTTAGAATACACCTGTCAAACATGGTTTCCAAATTTGCGGATGTACGTAAGGTACATTCTCGGGTTGGAATACTACAAGTTAAGAATAAAAAGATATTTTACACCAAACTACATTGAATATTATTTGAGAACGTCAGTTTTATTATCCAACCAAATGTCAGAGTAATGTGTAATGTATTAAGCATCATATAAGATATGTATAGTGTCGATATATTTCTAAAGGTCGTTTCAAACGTGAATATGGGATATTGTTTACTACATTGCTACAGTGATTTATCTCGTATTACGTTTTTTATTTAAAAGTATGTTAGTGTTTTTCCTTTCAACAGACAAAAAACCTAACATATGTGATGCCGCAGTTGGGAAATGAAAATTATGCGCCCGACGAGGAAGCAAACAGAAGATAAAAAGACTGTGTGATAGAGAAACAAATAAGTTGATTAGTCGACAACACAAATAATATATCTCCACTTATGGTCACGTTGGATTGTGATGGTAGTATGACAAACACATAACAGTATGGACAGATTGTATTCCGGTGATGCTACTATTTGGGGAAAAGTCTGTACTGTCCTCGAGAACCCCAAGATTACAACATTGGTGTTTGTTTGGCATCTTACGACATATAATTTACTTATACGAAGAAAGTGCAAGTAGCGTATTATTTATCCAGATTACCCACAACAGAAGAATTTGAAGATGAGCAAGATGGAGCAGCTTTTTCGGTTGAATTTTAGGACAATTTAATAACATTTGTCGAAGTTAAAGAAGTTACACAGCAAGATGTAATTTTACAAAAAGTTATCGAGTGGTCTAGGAATGAAAGTCCAGAAAAGCTACGTAAAATGCTGCTAACAGTCAAATAATCTGTTTGGTGGCCCGGCATGGAAGGTGAAATAGAGACTATAGTTCAACAATGTAATGCGTGCTTATCTACGCGCAGAGAGCCTATCAAAACAATATCATTCATGGCCAAAGTCTAAGCATCCCATGCACAGAATTCATCTCGATTTTGCTGATTGGAATGGAATCAAGTTATTTGTGTAAACTCCTTTTCAAATTTAATATACATGGTTGATACGCTCAACAAATTACGTTGAAACAGAGTCATGTTTACAAGTATTTTTTTCAGCATTTGGTTTCCGTTCTTCTATAGTGACTGATAATGGACCTTCTTTTCAATCGGAACAATTCCAACAATTCTGTGATAGTCACGGTGTTACTTTATTACATTCGCCTCCCTACCAGCCCTAGTAATGTGAATGCAGAAAAATCTGTACAATCCGTCAAATTAGCCCTAAATCGTTATTAGATAAACAATAATAAGCAGCAGACGTGAAGACAGTTCAAAAATGGATTCGAGAGATCAATTACCCTTTGGCTTATATGGTTTCAGCAGTATCAGGAAAAACACCTTTAAGTATGTTCCTATCCTACAAGCCAAGAACATTATATAACATGCCCAAGAATAAATCATCAACAAACAAGCCGACAAAGTCCTTGTCAAAATACGTGCCAAATTAACAAGTTTCGGTACTGAATCACAAAAGTAATACACCAACATTTATTACAGCACGACTCATTCGGCAGTTAGGTGTTAATACATTTTTGATTGAGGTCAATGAATGCATTCGTAAATATCACTCGCATCAAATCCATTTCGATTCCCCATTAAAATCGTCAAAATCAGGGTCACAGAACAGGATCAGATAAATAGTGAGAATATAAGTAAAGAGACTGCAATTAAAAGAGTTCGTCGATCACCTATTTGGCATAAAGAATATGTCATGTACTAACAAGTAAACATATCATAAATATCTGTGTTTCACAGTTTTATTGTATTCTTTCAACAAACATTTCAACAACGGTTTATTTTGTCTACGTTAGATAACAACAAACGGATAAGATTTTATCTAGATTGGTGGATAAGCTTTAGTTCCATCCTTGTGCTGTGACATTGAACGAACCATTCCATAAGTGATTCTTTTCCTTTTTCTTAATATTAAATGAGCAACAGCAACTTTAGTGATGAAGCGTATACTTGTGTAAACAGTGCATCAAGTATTTAACAGAACAACTAATCTTAACGTAAACATAAAAGATAACAACAAATGTGGATTTTAACAAACCCTTTAAACTAATATTGAACGTATGTTTTCAACAGAAGCTATAGTTAAACATAAATCTAGTGAGTCGTTGTAAACATTTCAACTTCTGAATTTATAAACATTTTGAAACTTTCTTCTACGAGATAAGATAAGAAGTAAGTAGATGATGTTTTTATGTGCAGAGTTCAAACTAATATTATACGTGTGTGCTAACCCATAACATTTTTGTATGTGACCATTGAGCAAGTGATTTAACCTAACATCATCAGTAGTGGTGTATTTTATTTAAGTGATTAGGAACTAATAGTGGTAGTACTGGAACTTGATCTGAGACCTTTATAAACTAATCTTATACTAACTTATTTCTACATGTGTGGTTATAATAAGCATGCTTGGGAATTATTCTCAACGAAGTTTTCTTTCACAACAGTGTGATGGAGTAGGCAAATCACTCTATATGTAGTATTGCCTACTGAAATCATGAAATGTAATTATAATTTGAATTTTTGTAGTGAGAAACTATTATTACTAATTATTTGCGTATTGAGATACTTAGCAAACCAGAGATATTTAGAATTTGTATATTCTTCGAAAATATCCTATCATAGAAGTTTAGACTTTGTTTACTTTTTTGGTTAGATCCTCCCCCAAGTTTGTTTTTGGTTGGAACCGGAAGTTTTTATTTCAGAAAGACAAGGTAAATTGCAAGTAGGCAAAAGAGAACTATTGCTGGGATATTTTAAACTTTAGTTATTTGGGATTTTTGGCAACTGTGACTGATTCATGAATGCTTGTTTTTTTATTCTGAAACTTGTTGCGATCAACAAATTAGAAACATTCTTTAAAATGTTTCTATAGTAGCGGATCGCTTAACTTGTTGTTTTGTGTCTGGTAATTGGCTGAAAACTAATCGTAAGTTAAGCCTTCGCTGATTGGCTGTACACGTTGCTAGGCGATTGACATCACCTATATATCGGATCTGCTGATTGGTTCTAAGTGGTTTTCATGTATCCTTCTTTTGAATCAAGTCTTGTGATTCGTTCGTTTTAGCATACACCTTTCAAACATGGTTTCCGAATTTGCGGATATACGTAAGGTACATTCTCGGGTTGGAATAATACAAGTCAAGAATAAAAAGATATTTTACACCAAACTACATTGAATATTATTTGAGAACGTCAATTTAATTATCCAACCAAATGTTAGAGTAATGTGTAATGTATTAAGCATCATATAAGATATGTATAGTGTCAACTTATTTCTAAAGGTCGTTTGAAATGTGAATATGGGATATTGTTTACTACATTGCTACAGTGATTTATATCGTATTACGTTTTCTACTTAAAATTATGTTAGTGTCTTTCCTTTTAACACATAAGGAAACGTAGGAAAAATAGGAAAAGGTCCACCCAAACGCTCCAAAAATCTACAAAGAAGTATCAGAAACTGCCACAAGTATAAGGTCACTAGCTAATCGCTTTCAGGACCTAACAGAGCAAGACAGAAAGGAAAAACGTACAGAAAAAATAAACATACTTTTAAATGAGAATAAATGATGAAAATATCAATATCAGAAAGGAAAAAAATACTGCTTCAAGAGTCGACGGGATCCCATATATAGCTCTGCAAAGAGGTCCACCTGGTCTACATCAAATCCTTACACAATTGTTTAATATTTTCTTAAATGTTTGATTCATTCTTCAAAGAGTGGGAGACTGCTTACATGATCTTTATTCCGAAACCTAAAAAAAAGTTTTTGTACTGTAAACTATAGACTAATTGCATTAACAACTGCTATCGCCAAGATATGAGAACCAGTAATGGCCAAAAGACTAAACAAATTCATGGAAGGCTCTAATCTCATTACTACTCACCAAGCTCCGGCTTCAGATCAAAAGTTTCCAACATTGACCAACTCATGAGTATCATTATTGATCTTCAAATAGCGCTCAGGGAAGGCATGAACCTCTGCTTTTGATACGGTATGGCATGACTGCCTTCTTTACATATTGTACTCCATGGATATGCCAACAACCATGATTAGATGGATAATACAATTTCTAATAAACAGGACCATCAAAATTAAAGTTGGGGATGAATTATCTGAGAACATCACAATCCAAGGACGTGTATCCCAGGGAATATGCTGAATCTTACATGCTATATACGTCAATGATATTGCCTCTTCACCACAGAGTCAAACTCAACTTTGCCTGTTTGCAGAGGACACAGCTTGACAACTGGAAAATCTACCAAGCCAACCATCAGCAATCTCCAAAAAATAGCATAAACATTTACCGGAGAGTGCAGAACATGGAATCTGGAACTAAATGAGAACAAAACACAATTTTTCCCCTCCAGACATGGTACAAGGAAAGAAACAAATAATCAATTTGCATTAACAGTACAAAAATAAAACTATCCAGTACAGCAAAATATCTACGTTTCACTTTGGATCAAATACTGATTTCCAAACGACACATTCTGGATAGAAGAAAAAAGGGTCTCAAATCTTTGCCGCTCTAAAAACAATCCTTCTTTCACACCTCTCCAAGTTAAATCAAGAATATACCTATCCAAATTAAGACCTACTATTATTTATATACATGAATTATATGATTCAAATATTAACTTAAACCTTTTAGAAAGATACGAAAGATATTGATTAAGGGTACCAAGACGAATATGGAAATCTGACAAGCCAACATTAAACAAACATATCCACATTACTCTTATGGACATCTACCTGAAGAAGGGCAGGAAAATACATAAAATATGTTAAGAATAAAAAATTGCCCAACAAAACTTACTATTCCAAATGAAACTTAACCACGGATGCTACAATGAAAAATTCACCTCTACAAAACATGGAACCAAAAGGAAAAAGATTCCAACTAGTAATTCCAATATCAAGATTGCTATTAACCCATCAATTTCCTTTTATCTTACCCAAACCCAAAACTCCATTATAAAAATTCAATACCATTTTTCAACAGACTCTCAGACAAGACTAAACTCTAATAATTTAAATCAATTATACAACTGAAACGCGTCGAACTACATGAGTTATTAAAATTTACCCATTTACAGTCAACACTAACATGGGACCATATAATAAATTATGAATAACTTCCTTTTTTTGCTGGGTTTGGGCTGTGGGTTCTGGTTACAGGGCCGGTTCAAATACGCCACGTTATAACGCTAAAATTCCAAACAAAGATAAATAAAATTCCAAGGACGAAAGTAGCTCAAACGGGCTAGAAATCCCCTAGGCATCACCTGCAAGCAGTTCAGAAATTTATAATATTAGTCAGTCCATTCTCCCCTATCTTTGATTCAAAGGATACAGATTTTTATACGGATCACCGTGATGTGTTTCCCTCGTCGGGGAGTGGGCTTTACGCAGAAGGTAACATATAAATGTATAAAACTGTGAATGTATGCATCCCACACTTTATGGAAAATCAGAGATTGGCCTTGCGCGGCCTCGCTTGGCCTCTTTGTTTGTTTAGATGAAATTGACATAATCATCCAAAAGATTATGTTAAAATTTCGATGTGTGCATATAAAAAAAATGCAGTTAATTCTCAGTTATATTAAAGTTTTGATTTTACATTACGAAGTAGGAAACCTAACACATTTTACATAATAGCTGTAAAGGCAGCGACCGATAGAAAATGTTGCGAGAAAGAACAGTTTTAAATGGATGTGCACTAACGATTATAGGTTTCAAGATCACAAACGAAGTAGTCCTGTTAGTGTCTATTACACATTTAACTACAGCTAAATATATTTTCCAAGTTTATTTATTAAATTTGAATGTTGGTGTTTTCTACCATTTTTTTTATTTCGTCGCACTGTGCGCCAGATAGGAAATAAATGAAAATCATAAATCACTACTTTCACGGCCCTGCTCAAGGTTCCTGAATGATATCTCCTTGGAAAGCGTATAGCAGGCAGATTCTAAAGAGGTAACTTTTGTTTGCACCGTGCCCAATTTTTAGAAGAAAATGGCAACCTTCGCCTCAACGTATACCTCAAACATTCAATCAGTCATACGTAACAATAATAAACGTAGACGCAATTCAAAGTAATGAAATTGAATATCCGTTAGTTCTTGCGGAACACCCTGTATTGGGTATTTGAGAGTATAATAAGAGGCCCTTGTTACCTTTCTAATTATTACAGGGGGTTCGGAATGAAGATTACACCACGAGACATATACCACGTTTACGATTTATTAAAATTGTAAGAACAAAGCAGGAAACTAAACAACGTTTTTGTTATGTCATTATATTCTGATTTAAACATAAAACAAAATGAAAATTACTTCAGTATTTTAAGTAAACTCACTGAACACCATCAGACAATAAAACAATTAATTCTAGGGCTGCTCATTTCATCGTAATTTTATTTTTATGCAGACAAAACCTAAAGTCTCTATATTTCTAAAATACTAAGAAACAATACACTTACTCCAGACAGCAAAACATTTTACAGACATGTAATCCCTTTTCTATGAAGCAGTTAAACACGTCCAAAATGTAATGTATAGTATTTGCGCTCTTGCAGTCGTTCACGAGACTACGGTCGTCACAGTTGTCCTCTTCCTCTTGTGGAATGTTACTACTATCAGCCTCGGAGCACTGCCCACATATAGCGGAGCATTTCGAGCGCGCCTGAATATCTAGGTCAGATGATAGAAATGGGAATGATAGATTCATCTGAATCCATCTGTAAAGCAGTAGAAACAACGAGGTCATCAGTATCAGCTTTTGCCAGGTAAATAGTAATTCTACTAGATCGCAAATAATATGAGACAGTTACAATCATCCTTCTTTCGCTTTTACAGTTGGCAAAGAAATCTGCTTGAGAAACTCTACCATACATATCAAAGTCAAACACCATATTAACCGAATTGGATTAAAGGCGGCTTCGAATTTATTCTTGAATTTTCGTACTTATTGTGTCCTCGTAGCCATCTAAAACTACTACTGTCGTAAAGTTTACAGCCATAAGAAATTACTTCATACCATAATAATCTGTTTGTAAGTACATGGGTGTCCCCATAGAACTTGGTGAAGCAGCTAACCTCTATCAACGACGAATTTGAAATCTGATTTCGTAAAGCCCTTACACGATATTTCACTGCATCAAATTAACCAGAGATGACTTTGCTGTTGTCCGTATAAGAAATCCATCGAACAATGAAGATGGACGTTATGCAAGTACATAATGTACATATGTACTCTTTGTCTGATTTTGTTCGTAGTATGCCCAAAATTCTCATACAAGGTTGATACGGATTTACTGCAATGGTTTCCTCTTGAATCTTCACAGTACAATTCATTGTTGACAATGGACATACCTTGTCTTCGGGTTTTAATTTCAGTTATGTTTTATTTATTGCTTATTAAAATTCATTAACTTGGTTATTCGATTATTTCAGCATATCTCATAATGATGTGATGTCTGACCATAATCATTGATGAGCTGCGGTGTTTAAAGACGCCACAATCACTTAGGTAATTTTGAATTGAGAGATGCTGTTTACCTTCTCACCCCGCTACAACGCGGAGCATTGATGTAGATATTCGGTGGCTTGTTAGAACAATAGGTTTACTGTGCAGCAGGTGGTACGATGAATGGTGGAGGAGGGTCAAGTTGGTAGAAGTTCGTCAAAGGTATATCGGGATCGTGAAGTGTCGTAATACATTGTGAAAAGGAGAAAGAGAGGAGTACGAGAAATAGACGTGGCTATGCCATATTAGGCGTCAAGGTTGATGGTGTCTGTCAATACAGGGTGTTTTAGGTGTAAGCGGGTGCGAATGTAATTCAGGCAAATATGTTCAATGTGAAAGAGAATCTATGGAAATCCATCTGTTGGTATATTTCACGGGTGAAACTCAGTAACTTTATGCGATATGTTATGCGAAGTGCATGTCTCTGAAGAACTTCTAATTTTTCGTAATAATATGATGCTGCACTTATCCAAGCTGTGTGTCCATATTTCAGTACTGCTCGAAGGAAGACTTTCTATGTATTTAAAACTGCAAAGACGAAGACCCCATGGTGCCGGTTAAATTTCGTAGCAAGTTCGGAAGTGTGATTTTGTTGTGACGTACTGGAGATAAGGTTTCCATGTCAGATGTTTCTCTAAATTATTTAAGTATGCTGCTCGTCTTCATGAATATTAAATCTGGTTGGGTTTCGATGAACTTTGGAAGGTTATTGAGTGGAAGGAATATGATAGCCTGTGTTTTGGTGAATTGAATTTCATTCCCAACGTTTGGTTCCACTGTACAATGTTGTCTGTCGCTGTCTCGAGGTGAATGCTGATTTGATTAATACTTTTCTTCGACGAAACAAAATATGTTGTGTCATCCGGTTTTGAAATAGAAAGACATTTTGCGCGTAATGGGGTTGTCTGAGACCAACACGAGATATAGAAGTGGTAAAAAGAAGGATCCCTGGGGTATTAAAACGAGATGAGACAGTGAATAATGTATTGAAACATAGGTAAGGCGACAAGACAGGAATTTGTAGATGCAACGAGCAATTACTGTGGGTAGATAAAAATTCGGAAGTTTATAGATAAGTGTTGGGTGTAAGAATTTATCAAATGCCTTTTCAAGATCAAACAAGACAAGACTGTTCAGCTGAATTGTAGTGGTTTGTGGTGATACTACATAGTCGAAGCAGCTGGTCATTAATACCAAATGAAGGTCAGAAGGCTGCTTGATGAACTGGTAAGAGTTGGATCGATGTACATGTAGATGTTTCACGACAACGCATTCTAGGACTTTGTTATACACATAAATCAGTTGTATAGGTCTATCCGAGGTAGCTTCTTGTGAGGATTTAGCAGGTTTCAAGAGCATTAAGGTTTTGAATATTTTACAGTCGGGAGTTATATGCCTATATACTGAACGGAGAACAAAGTTGAAGATAAGGGGAAGTAGAAGGAATAGTAGAATAGAAGAAATAGAAGGAATGCATATGGTCCTTCTTCGATATGTCGATATGAAATTTGGAAATTTGGTCCCTCCCAGGAGCCGAATTGCGCTTGTTCTTGACAACGTTACTGGTTTCGTAAAATGGTACTGCTGCAGGAGGTGTGTTTTGTAGGTGATGATTCAAATTGGGTTGTAGATGGGGTGATGCAAATTGAAAGGATTAATAGAATGATGTCGAGAATTTCGTCTTCAGGGAATGGTGTGAAAATTCCTTGTAGGTGCATGACAAAGACTCTACTGCTGCATGCTTTCTCTTCATTTGTGTGTATTTGAGTATTATGTATGAGCAGATATCGTGCTTGGGAGTTCTTCGTAATTAGAGTGTTGAATCATCGCCAATATTTCGTGGAATGTGAAGTTACCGCTGAGTTTAAAGCTTCCACCCAACACCTTAGTTCACATGTCTTGACATTTTTGCGTAGTTCTCTGTAGCTGTCTATGATAACGTAATTAGCCTATGTTGCCTGTTCGCTTATAGTCTCTAAAGAACTGTTTTGAACATTTTATCATGGCTAGATATTTGGGGTTATACAGTGCGGCCATAAAGTTTTAAGATTATGCCTGTAAACAAGGAACAACACAATTTTCCAAGAATAGCACTGGTGATTACTCGACGTACGCTCCTTACAGCTCTACACAATGCTTGGTGCCATCCTCCAATGATTGAAGCTTCTGGAACTCTGGAAGAACAACGCTGCGTAACTCTTGAGTCGCCGCGTGTTGGATGTGTTCGAAGTCGCAATGATAGCTTCCTTTGAGTTTCAACTTGAGTTTTGCTAATAAAATAGTCTGCTGGGGGCAAATCGGGGTAATACGGTGGATTATGTAATACAGTGACGTTGGCGGCCAGATACTGACGCACAAGTGCAACGTTCTGGCTGAGAGCGTTGTCGTGAACCAGGAACCAATCGACACTGGTCTTTATGTCATGTCGCACGTGTTCGATACTTGCAAGCAACAGTTCCATGACACCCTTGTAGAAAGCAGCATTCAATTCCATGACACCCTGTGGTACAAACTCTTTGTGATGAACACTGTCTTCATCAGACTTCTGCAACCGGAGATTTACGCCCGAGAACCTTGTCCAACCGATTCTGCAATTTGGCCCCTTGTTTTCTGGTGCTACTCAAAACACCAACTCTCGTCATCCATTACAACCCTGCTGAAGAAATTTGGATCAGCTTGTTTCATTTGAAGAATATCTTGACAGCAAGCGAGAATTTCTTCTTTCTGCTCCTATGCAAAACGGAGCGGGAACACAATTTTCTCTTCCTCGAATCTGCAACGATTATTTGTCAGGCAGTTTCCTTGGGTCTCATCTGCTCTGCCACTATTCTAATAGTAATATGTCGGCGAAAAGCTAGAACTTTTGGAACTGCCTCAATGGTTTGTTCGTTTCTGCTCGCCGCCGGTCGGCCGCTTCTCGGATCGTCTTGCACGTTGTATCTACCCTCACGAAACAGCGATGTTTGAACGAGTTAGATCATTCTCACCATACGCTTGTTTAATCAGATCATTTGTTTCAGTTGGTGTTTTACACAACCGGACGCAAAACTTTATCGCGTTACGTTGATCCAATGACGACTGCATGACGAAGTCTCTCTCTCTCTCTCACGCACACACACACACACACACACACACTTCACAAAGACGTCTGATTACAGCAATATATCACAGTAATTACTGATAAAACTGGGCGGGGTTGCTCAGAAAAGTTTATTGTAAACAGTAAACACTATGTGCGGCAGGTAGCGCTGTTTGTTTCTGTTTTACAGGCGTAGTCTTAAAACTGTGTAATTTAGGTTGCGTTGATATTGTTTAACGTATGATGTAAATCTTCCTCCAAGCCTACGGGTGAGAGACCATCAAGAGTTTTAGAAAAATAAGTCCGATATGCGTTACAGTTTGCTTTGTCCTAACGAATTATTTTGCGTGGGATTTTATTGGCAGAATCATTACATTGATAGGAACAGTTGAAAGTTTACTTTATTGACACATGGTCAGAATTTAAGAGATCAAGCACTTCTATATTGGATACATGAGAGAGGTTACATGGCTGACGTGATTGTAGCGTCCGGTGATGTATTTGATTTTGAATGAGCAGCTTTTGGAAGCTGATGTATGGTTCCGGTTGTATATGATGTTATGAAATTGTGGAACTGAGTTTTATCTCGTGATTGTGGCAGCTATGAATATTAATGTCTGGCATTAACATGCATGTGTTGAAGTTGTTGGCTACAAGCTAAAATAATTTGTTATAGGATGATTTTGGAGGACGCAGATTGTGATTAATATAAAGTTACTATGATTTATTGTAGTAAATGTTGTATTGGAGCTTTATGTTGATGGTGTGCAACTGTGTGCAGAATCCTAATGCCGCACAACCCTTTGCAAGAGAAGCTGTGCTATCTTGTCTGATGATTTTCAACATTGGAATGGTGCCTTGATTCTTCGCTTTTAATTGTGTATCACTGAGAATGAAAATGT
>JAGDQP010015403.1:0-42832 GCA_022664845.1 Lepisma saccharinum
GTGTTTCATTCAGAATACATTAAAATAATACATTACGTAGGTAATGACAAAGATGCTATGTGTAATGTGACAACAATCTGTCAAAATTTATAATAATAATGTTATTTACTTTTACTCGATTATATTATTTTTCTCTATCCGGCCCACAGGAATAACGGAGCTATCCCGCCCAAGCCAGACCCGTGCAGGTCACTACCAGACGGCTTGGGTACTAAGCTCTCTGATTACCGCTATCTTTTATTCATAGCAGCTCCCCAACTGCATCACGAGTCTCCGTTCCAGACTCATATATATTCGCTTCTAGTCTAGCTGGATACAAGCCTTAAAAAGACGTTTGGACTGACTGAAGTTTTCCGACAATTTTACCACGCGAATGCGGTTCCGGCTGCTGTCTATAGCCACGAAGTGTTTGTTGAGGGCATCCCTTAGGAGAGATACTAGCTCTAGCTCACAAACGTAAATCGCGTTATGCGGGAGGAAAATACATTAGCTGGAATTTTACCTAGCACGACCTGTTTTCTCCTGCTCATGGCTAACCTTAAGATATTTTGGAAACTATATTTAAATGCATCGTAAATAATAATAAAAAAAAAATTCATTGGTGTCACGTGCTGAACTTGATTGACTGATTTTCATTGCTGGTCTTCACAGCATCAAGTCTAGGTAAAAAAAAAAAAGTCAATGGTTTGATTGTGTACGCAGGAGGAATATGGCCCTGGCATTATCTCAAGGTGGTTCAACTTGTGTTACTGAGTGGAAACACGGGAAAAGTTCAGTCAAGATTACGGGTTCCGGGATTTGACCCTAAGCCCTTCCGATTGCGAGGTGAGCACTTCTTCGCTGAGTGATAACGCTCGGTGTGCTGATTTGTCTTAGAATTTCATTGCAAATACGGAAGCCTTTTGTATTTTAGTACGAGACAGGAAATTTGGCAACCGTGGATAACCTAGACATTTATTTCAGGTAGTCTACTTACAAGCAAGCAAACTTATCGAATGAACATAGAAAAGATTACTTTGTTACTCAAATGTGTGCTACAGTAGTTTTACTGTTATTTTCTTCGTTCCAATTTGAGTTCTCTCGTGTGACACATAAACCAAAGAGGAACAACGTTTCTGTTATGCTACTAAATTCAAGCAGTTTATTACGATCATACAATGTATAGCATTCACACCTCATGAAATAACTAACATCAATAAATGATGAACTAAATACTATAATACAACGCAGCTATTTGTGAGAGAGCAACAGAAAGGAAATATCAAGGTCACATAGCCGTGAGGAAGCGACTTATTCTGTCCCGTAATTCTAAAGGAATGACTGCTGGAGGATGAGCAAACCTGTTTGGTCCCGCATTCGAAGATAAAGCAAAAAAAACAACAAATATTTGGTCTTCAGAGTATATTCAACTTGTTACATAGGCCAACAGTTCCGTCCAATTACACATCCTTTGCACGAACCTGTTTCGCATTTGTACTTCATACAGCCACTTTTTTTTTTTTCTTAATTATACTTTAGTATTTACAAACATTTCTTCCGTTTATATGACTATTCGATTATTAAATGAACCAAGATTGTATTTCCATAATCCATTAGCGATTGAGAAGCAACTATGAAGGTTCTTGTCAGCAATCTTAACATAGAGAAACAATTTTAAACACAGAACTCAAAATGGTTGCTGCAAAATTGGAAAGTTGACTTGATAATTGGGTGATTTCATTTACTGCAGCTATCCTACCGAAACTCATCGGTGTTACTTTGTGTAATTTCGAAAGATTTGAAATTTGGTAGGCCTATAACCTTCGTGCGGGCACTTTTCTAAAAATAATTTTATACATATCCTGGCCCTAAGTGGTCCACAAGTACTATCAAAAATGTAGAGACCTCTAGAGGCGTTTCAAATCTCAAATCGTCATGTTGTTAAGCCGGATAACCATGTACTGAAGTGCATGCGTATAACAGAAAAACGCTGTTTGTAAAGACAAGCTGCAAATTTATATGGGAAGTGAAGGTGAAAATGCGAGTGTAGTATGTCTAATTTCACAAACAAGTATTTAGGCCAAAATATCGGAAGACGTTGAGGCGTTAGCACACCTGAAAGCTTGAAATGAAAACATCTCATCCAATGAAAAGGACCTGCCAGTTGTAACGTCAGCAGATTAAGAACAGCTAGATAAAACGATATCGAGGTCGCTGATTTCAAACGTGACATCCTTTCCATCTGCTTTAACTCCGGGAACTAACCTGCGTTATAATCGGACAGACCGAGCGATATCTTCAAGTTTTATTACTTTTTTTCTTTGCGGAAACCGTTGGTACTTAATTTATTAAAATAGAAAAGGCAACAAGACAATATTTCTCATAGATCACAGGAAATTTTGCTGACTAGTTTGGTGTACATTTCACTTTGTAACTCTGGAAAGAATCAAAGCAGAAACCATTTTTCACTATCTTTTCTCATTCGCAAGTCGCAACTAACTCATTTACACGCTTTATCAGTCTCAAAAATAACAATTGTACAAATTATGGAATTTGATAGGTTTATAATTTACTTTCCCACCACTACTGTTTAACTTTGAGTTAGTGTTACAATACGCGATTCTAAAAATAAAAGAAGACAAAAAAGGGACTAACTTTAAATGGCTTGAATCAACTGTTCCATGTACGCGGATCATGTAGATTTAATAGGGACGATTATGTGTACTACAAACTAACACCGATGTCTTAGTAGAAACGTGCCATGAAATAGGTCTACAGATAAGTCGAAACACTAAGAATGAAGGAAATAGATATATTAACAATTAACAATGAGAATATAGACAAAGTAAACAAATTTAAATACTTGGAAGCATATGTAACAAGCAAAAACGAAGTCAACGCATGTTTCTATTAGTTCAAAAACTCTTTTAACATCACAATTAATACCAAGGAAATTGAAATTAAAAATGTACAGAACGGTTATTCTACCAGTACTACTCCTAACAACACATGATAGTCTCAGAAACGTTTCATATAGGTAACTCTGTAACATTGGTAACATTACATTCAGTAGCGCAAGCGGTGCCACCGCCCCGGGCCCCAAGAATCGAGAGGGGTCCCCGCCGCGCCGCACAGTGCGACGAAATAAAAAAAATAAACTGGGACAAATTTCCAAAATTCCAATTTAAAAAATAATTTCGAAACCTGTCTTATGTTGTAATTAAATGTTCAAAAGACACAAAACTGCTTTGTAATCCTGTAGCTCATAATCATTGGTGCATGTGACCCCCTGCCACCCCCCTTTTTTTTTTTTTTTTTTTTTACAATTTTTGGGATGCAGTTATGGATTATACAATTTTCTGTCTGCAATTGTCACTGAGGCAATTATTTGTTATGTAAAATATGATAGGTTCTTAGCTCGGCTATAGTGCAATCATATCGTTAATGTAGTCAAGAGTTGTATAATAACACTTTTCTAATAGATGTAGCCTACGCCGAAAAACTAACGTAAATTTATGGATAATTTCTCAAATTCATCGAGACGCACAAATAAAGCCAATCAATACCAACCTTTGATTTTTCGTTAACATAAAGTTAAGTATATCTACTTCAGGGCATCCAACATTTAGCTGCCACTAGGTGCAACCTTCTGCGAAAAACCTCCTCAAAACTGCGAAAACGCATTGCAGACGTAAGTTCTTGGCGATGATGCGTATAAAATCCGCAACTTTTGTGAATTAAAGATAGAGGAGAAGTGGAGGACTGGTTAACAGTAGTAACGACGTAGTGAAATGGGAGCTGGTGTGCAAGAGTGATGGATTCGTCTCATTAGAGCAATGGGGTGGGAATGTGCCCCACGTTCTGACTTTTGAAGTACAAAAGTTCATATAATTTCTTCCATGAGTTCTTACCTGCAACAAATCTCTCAGAAGTGATGATTGCACTTCTAAATAGTCCTGAGCTATTGTGAACAAATTGGAAAATTTTCTACGATTTGCTAATGGGTAACGTGTCTGAAGTTTTATTACAAAAAGCACAAATGATATATTTTCCTAGTCGTACGCGCACAGCGCACATGAAATATTACTATGGAAGGCGTCGATTTCTAAACGGGTCCTTCTGCAAAATTTTGAAATTGATATTTTGGCATTGATTAGTTCTTTAAATCACTTTCGAACATATTAGTAAGATTTTGCGAATGCAGAAGTCTTCAAATTCCTTTGATTTCGTAAGAAAGTAATGCATAGAAATATAATTAACAGTAAAAGTTGTATATAATTTTTATATTTTCCAATAGTAAAATATTGATAAATGGCTTCTCCAACTATTTCTAACACGTAAACCTATCGATGCTTCAAAGCGCTTTTTTGAGCAAACTTGGTAGAGGATTCATCAGGAAACCACCATAAAACATGTTTGAAAGTGCTTTCGACCATAAAGACAGACGCAGTGATCAAAAGTTTGGTTCAAAAGAATAAGCACTTATAAGTAGAACACCACATAGTTATTTATAAAATGTTTGAAATACGTGAAAACAAATACTCATTAATAGATATTGGGTGAATGTGCTATCTTTTACAGGGTACGTTCGTCGTGGCCGCCATCTTGAATCTTGCTCGATTCTTTTAAAGAGGAATGGGGTCATGTCACATATTAATCTAAAGTCAGTTTTCCCATAAATTAATTTTTGAGAGTGATGATGATATGTGATTTTAGTATGTGTAGTTGATTGAAGAGTCTAAAAATATTGTCATTTTTTAATAAATACAAGAAATGAAAACCCAATGCGAAAGTAATGATTACTGTGTAGGTAGTTCTCAATACTGATTACTTGTGCACTGAGTTTTCATTTCTTGCATTGATTGAAAAATAACAGACTATTTCTGGATTTTTCAATCAACTACCGGTACGCATACTAATGCCACATTTCATTATCTCTCAAATATTAATTTATGGCAAAACTGACTTTACCAATGTATTTCTGGTAAAATTCTAGCCTGGAGAAATAATTGCTTGTCCCTGTGCTTTTCACATATCTATAGTTTACTAATTCCACATTTTTGGGATACGTTTGTTTTGGCGTGCTTTGAAGTATGTTCCTTGCGGTTTATTAACTGTTTATAATTATTTTATACAATGCTTGGAAATTACATTTGCTCCAAAAGCAAGCAAGCTAGTCTTGTTATCATCACCAGCATTTATATTCACTTTTTCATTCAGGCATGCTTTCGGAGACTTTGCCTCCCGGGGTAATTTCAACCGCTCTCCCGAAAGAATAACTGTATTACTCATACATATACTGAAATACGTGTATAATAGCACATATTGTTCATGTTATTTTGAGGGAAACTGAGGAAGTACAACATACTGTTAAGGTCTATTGTTGTTTTATGTTTTTACTACATTAGAGACAATAAGCATTATTTATAATTTTCGTGAGTCCCCTACAAGACCCCCGAATAAAATCTTCTGGAAGAAACATTGTTTGTTTTGTGCCTATAGGGAGAGCTTATTAACCAATATAATTTACCTCACGATAGCCGAACTTATGAAGAAATCTCCTGTTATTATAGGCATCCCGTAAACCAGCTGTTTTAGCGCCTTCGTCCAGATATCCCATACTATATCCCAAACACTATGTGACTGTGAAACAGATAGCACATCTATAAAGCCCCTGATCAAGATCCAACCAACATTTCCTCAGCGTTCAAATGGTAATAATTTCGCAGTATTTTGAGGTTTTCGTCCCACTGTACGCTGGTCGCCGACACAAGTGAATAATCGCTCGTTAAGATAAATAAGTAGAGCACCTCGATGGTGGTCGGTGACGAAATAACTATGCCCTGATAGGAATGTTACTTGTGTGCTTGGCTGTAATCGGATGGTTGAAAAGCATGACTACAGAATCTCAATACTCTTTATTATGCAAGGTGAAACAGAAGTTCTCCGTCTTGGTTAGCAAGTCCCCCGCGACCCCCCAATTTTCCACGGGGATCGGAATAACGGGGAAGTAGGATATTATGGTCAATAGTGGTAATGCGTGCTCACGATTGTGTCCGCGAAAGAGCTTCAATCAAATTCACTTGCCCCGGGCCCCACATTCCTTTACGTCGCCACTTATTACATTAACATTTCAGTTTCTTTCTGCGATGTTTCATATGCCTAGGCAAAACATACCCCCCCACGGAAAACAGCACTAAGCTAATTGTTGAGATATCAAAAGCGGTTAATACTTTTCAGGACTTAAACACATACACAGGGGGTTATTATATGCCTAGGCAAAATGTACCCAACGAGCGTGAACAGTCATTTTGTATCATCTCATAATAATCGATAAAATAAGGCATGCTAATGACAAACTCTAAGAAATTGACTTTTTTGTAGTACTGTCAGTGTGCAACAAACGACTCGACAATTCTCCTTTTTCTCTTTACGCTTTTCAATATGCAATTTCTATATCCTATTTTCACTAGTCGAATGCTCGGGAAAAAGTGGGAGGCAACTGCTCCCGCTCGCCCCCCTCCATAATCGTCGCCCATGGATACCATGAGAATTTTGAGAAAATAACTTTTGCAGCTATAGAGATACAACCTCTGATCCTCTGAGGATAGAGACTAGGTGGAAACAAATAAAAAATAAAAAAATTGCATGAGGGTCGAGTAATACAATGTGTGAAAGATATTGCTAACTATAAAGGGAACCAAGAAAGTTTTGTCGCTTTTTGTGGAGGTCTGTGTTCAATTGGCCCTCACACCGTGAGTTCAATGCGAATGGAGATCAGGCGAAGGTCAGTTGTTGGTGTGGGTATAGCCAACATACTACCTGGTTGTGGCAGTTCAGTTACACCGTGAACGGGCGGAAGGACAGAGTGAACATGGGACCTCCACAGAGCGTCATAAGGGCGTGTATGCTGTACGAGTTCAAACTGGGGTCAAACACAGCTGCAGCGGGGCGCAAGATATGCCAGGCTTTTGGTGAGGGTGTCGTGACTACGCGGACAGTGCAACGGTGGTTTACCAAGCTTAAGGACGGTGACGAAATACTCGAAAACGCACCACGTGCAGGAAGACCAACACAGGTACCAAATGAAGATCTTCAGGCAGCAATTGAGGCGAACAGTGGCCAGACATATGAGGAACTGGGACTACAATTCAGTGTGAGTGGAGAAACCATTCGGCAGCACCTCCATCAACTTGGGAAGAACTACAAGTTGGGTCGTTGGGTCCCACATGATTTGACTCCGGGCCAGAAGGCAACGCGAGCAGACACCTGTGTTTCTTTGCTGTCTTGTCTAAGGAGCCATTTCTGCACAGGGTGTTGACATGTGATGACTGTACGAAGCTCCACGGCGCCGTCGTCATTGGTTAGCATTCCATGAACCGGTTCCAAAACAGCCGAAACCAGCACTGCACCAGAAGAATGTCCTCCTGTGTGTTTGGTGGACTGCTCGCGGCATCGTGAACTGCTACCAGCTGGTCAGAGCATCAATGCAACTGTGTACTGTCAGCAGTTGAGTCGTGTTCAACTCAAAACTCTGGAGCCAGCACTTCTGAATCGCATTGGGGTCCTCCTGTTACACGACAATGCTAAGCCCCACGTGGCTGGGATGACCCGGGACACCATTCTACGCCTTGGATGGGAAACACTATTGCATCCGCCATACTCCCCGGAACATTGCATTGTCCGATTTTCACCTGTTTCATTCCTTAGACCTTAGAGGACGCCAGTTCAAATCCCTAGTAGAGGTGCAAAATGCACTTGATACCTTCTTCGCTTCACAGCCCACCAAGTTCTACCGCTATGGAATCCATGGCCTTCCAGAACGTTGGCAGAAGGTCGTCGATGCTGATGGGGACTATTTTTTATCTTCCAGGTACGTCTTAGGCGACATATCGATGTTCGAAATTGGTGGGTGAAAAAGCGACAGAACTTTCTTGCTTACCTTTATAGCTAACGAAATATGTGATTTACGGAACTCTCAAGTTCATTACCGCAGTAACAAAAGTTGGCCATTGGATTCTATCCTTGTTGAGATCAAGCTAGCTTTCATCACGAACACCTATCTCTCGAAGGTTCTTTTAATTATTGTTCTCCCAACGAGTATCGGTCTTCCCAACAGCCTCTTTCCCTCTGGCTTCCCAACTACAGTGGAATATAATTCATCTTATTCGTCCTGACTTCATCTTACAACATCGGCTGATTCATATAGTCTATGGAGTACTTCATTATGCAGTCTATGATCTCTTCTTTAATTGTTATGTTTGTATTCACTTAATCTTCAATGTTTCGGCATATATTTTGTTTTCTCTACGTGAACCTGTGGACCTTCTCATGACAAGCTTTTATTGGCGTAAATGAGCAGTTCGTTAAAGCCATTCGGTGTTAGTTTTCCAGAAAAATCCTTGGTTGTGGTTAAAGAAAATTGTTCAAATAGGGCTCAAGCAAAGTTTTATTTGATTGAGACAAATGTTTGTTTAAACGCATTTGATTCTCACTAGTGAAAAAATAATATTGTACCGAGTGAGACTCGAATACGGGTCCAGCTAGTTGGCAGCTCAATGCCTTATGTACCATACCACAATGTTTGTTGGCTGATGTAAAGTGGAATTCCTTTCATTTATACGAAATCCTTTAGAGCTTAAAATTTCCAACACCATAACTCGTATTACTGTACCATAATGCCTACTGTACGTTTATTAACGATAATCACTATCGCATTCAAGTGTTTCTTCGTATCCTACGTCAATATCCAGGGTAACAAATATCCAGGGTAACGTTCTAAAAGTCAGAACATATACTTTGTTTACTAACAACCAAACATACTGATGGGGCAGAAAAATATTATATATTTTTTCTTTGGTCATGATTACAATGTCAAAGTATGTTTGCATGCAAATTTTGACCAATTGAGCGCAATTATGTCGGGAGATGTCGATGATATAAAAGTGAATTTCTTCTGAGTATGATATCCCCTGTGTATACAGTATGTTTACCTAAGTCCTAAAATGTATTGAACGCTTTTGAAAACTTAACAATTAACTATAATGCTGTTTCTGCATAGGCAAATGATATCCTTCTGTATATACGAGTATTTTTAAGTCCTGGAAAGTATTGACCGCTTTTGAAATCTCAACAACTAACTATACTGCTGTTTTTTTGGCGGATACATCCTGCCTAGGCATATTATAACCCCCTGTGTATATGTATAAGACCTGAAAAGTGTTAAAAGGCTTTTGATATACCAACAATTAGCAATAATGCTACTTTCCGTTGGGGGTACATTTTACCTAGGCATATGATACCCCTATGTGTATGTGTTTAAGTCCTGAAAAGTATTAACCACTTTTGATATCTCAGCAATTAGCTTAGTGCTGTTTTCCGTGGGGGGTACGTTTTGCCTAAGCATTTAATACCCCCTATGTATCTGTTAACAGGCAATAATTACCCCTTTTTCATCATAACAATGTTTTTTTGTAGAGGGTACATCCTGCCTAGGCAAATTATACCCTCCTTAGCTTTGCTTCTTGGTCAGGCAAGAATTACTCCCCATCAAAGGTGCCGACATTTTTAGGGGGTACGATTTGCCTAGGCATTTTGTACCGGGGGGGTAACTTTTGCCGGTTACACCGGCACTATTATATACCTCACTTACAACATGTCGCTTGAGTGGCTGGCTGGTCTACTAATTTTGTGACTTGAAATTCCCTGACTTTTCCAGGTTTTCCATGATCATTTTTTTTTTAATTCCCTGAGTTCTTAGTATAGTGAAACATGTAAATAATACGCAATGATATATTTTTCTTAATCCCACCACCATTCAGTCCAAGCATCTCATACATTATTGATATTTTCACACTAGTGAAAAAATATAATTTCTTTAAAACAGTACCAACTGTGGACAGATGCATCTCAAATTTCCCTTATAAAATTCTAGATTTCACTGAGTTTTCCAGGGTGGTAGACACGCTAAGCTGAGGGGGGGGGGGGAAAAAGCGAAGAAAGAAAAAAGATGGTGGGGAGAGAGTGCGTTTTGTACGAGAAACGTAAGCAACTGGCCCAAGAACGCATGACAACGCTCTGGACACAAAGTATAACCTGAGTGTTTGTAAATATATCTATTGTTTAGCTTCTCGCATTTTGCAGGACAAGAATGGCAGACTTTCAGACCGCAGCAGCAGAAATTCGCGGTGCATTTGAATAAACACTTATTTTCTTCCACTGGTTTACAGAATGCGCTGTTTGTGCTGCTCTCAAGTCGCTTGTGAAAGTTGTTTGCATAAAAAGGTGCCAAAAAATCTCGTTGCAGTCTGCTTTCAAGTAGTGCGACACAAAACGTCATGCTTAAAAGGTGTCTAATACTTGGATTTAACCCATTGTCTTCATTACGTTAGAGCTCTGATATCTGGACTATTGATTCAAGATTGTACCCATTCGTATTACATGTCAAGAGTATATCACAAAACAATATTTGCGTATGTACTACAGAAACAGTAAAAAAATACATATATCTTAACCAGGATTTGAACCACGGACCTTTCGCATGTTTCTACTAGTTACGCCAAAGCCGTTCTGCTAAGAACAGTTACAATATCCCTGTTACTACTCTCCGCACGTCACACTCTCCCTCACTCGTTAATTACCATTTACGCCCTTGCCTTCCTTTTGGATACCAGTTCTAGAAAAAAGAATTTATAGGGGTTTTCCTAGATTAATATACTGTACATAGTTTTGCTTATCATCTTTATTTTGACACCTGAATGTCTGAGTTATGGATATTTTGGATTTTAAAATTCGTGGTTGAGTATATAGAAAGCAAATAAAAACGTATACAGCAAGCCAAATGCCGACCAAGACGGGGACCTCGGACTGGCCGCCGCCCCATAACCGTAAGTAGCGTTTGGTCTTTCGGCCATTTTCCGGACCGCCGTCGGGCCCCGAACTTGCAGTCATACGGACGAAACCTCGCCGACGTCGGGATTTTTCAAAACCAAACATTTTCCCGGCTGTGGGCCCGACTTCGCCCACCAAAACCCGACGTCGGAAAGCGTCTCCTGGCTGGCTGGGTAGGCATAATAGATAAAAAGCAAAGAAATACATGCGTCCGAAATGCACTTGTGATTTTAACCAATTAACTTACTGTACAAAGATGTAACCCAGTCTCCAAAACTTATTCACCTGCAGAAAAAAAAAGAAAATGCCAACGAAATCAGGAAGCGCGTCAGCGCCAGAAATTCAAATATTTGTGTTGTGAGCAAAACAGTCGCAAACGATATCAGTAGTGCCGCCGCAGCTTCAAATCCTGTCATGCAAAACCAGGTTTTCACTATTTCTTTTTCTTGGTCAGACCGTCACACTAGACAATTCTTTTTAAATTTAATTTTAAGGCCTTTAGGCAACTTTGGCTCATGCCGGATATATGATGGGATGATTGGTGGAATGAAGAAATCGGGAGAAAACGGGAAGGAAAAAAAACATACATACGGTGTTTGAAGCGACGAACACAAGCGCCAGAGGTGAGCACTCTAACCGTTGAGCCACCGCAGACCCTCACACTAGGCAAAGCGGATAGTCCAATTACTATGAATTCCACACTCTGAGTACGCTTGCTACTAAGTTCTGAGCAAATCTTGCTATATTGGATTGATATAAATTCTTAAAATGACCTGCTTTGGAATTCCTCGGTCCTTATTCACAACGGATTTCATATTCTCGAGAGTAAAACAACGTAACACTCTGACGTTTTCTTTCTTAAATTAATAAATATAGCCCGCTGTCATTTTTCAGGCTATTCTACTACGGTGGTCCGGATATCTTGTCACCTCCGTGTGGTTATTACAGTTAAATTAATTAAATGTGTTCTCTGTTTTCATCAATTTTGCCAGACTCTCCCCTTAATTCTCGAGCACACACGCCCAACTATATATTTAATTTTTATTTATTTATTACAGTGAAATGTGTTAAGTTCTGTAGGGGATAACAAGGTATTCGGACTACCTTGTATCAACATAAGTATTTCAAATATTTACCATGGCTATCAAATAAGCAATTAAATACTGCAGTCATTTTTGGTTCTGTAAGATTCAAAATTTAACAGTTTTCCATTAAACATACAATTATTTGAAAGTCGACTATAATTTTCAAGCCCTTTTGATATTGGCGTTTTAATTACTCTTAGTTCTAAGTGACTATTCTGTGCACTGTAAGCACAATTTAGCTACGCAAACATCCTTTATATTGATATGATGAACTATAAAATTTCAATTATTATTATTATTATTTTACATGCACGTGCGATTTAGTTGTTATCCTCAAGCTCCGCTTTCACCACAAAACAAACGCGTTTTTGCATCACATAAACATTTCCTTAATAAATCGATCACGTTCCATGCCTATAAATAGATATACAACGTTTTATGTTCTCGGTATCATAGTTTAACGACATTTTTCTACTGCTTTCTCGTTGTTTTTTAAGCTACCTAACACTAAATAAAATAGTCGATTTTCACAGTCGCCGATGTAGCTGGAATATCAGTTACAAATTGGAAGACGAAAAGATGTGAATATATTTTCCCCGTATAATGAAAATCTAAGCTCATTACATACAGAGCATTAATACCATTCCAACACACGTTCTCCTCTTTCCTCGAGTAAAAACTCTGTTCACCTACTTGGAATCCGGTTTACTGCAATATAAGGACAGCGAGCATATCCCACTTCCGCAAACAAAATGTTTTAAACAGTCCCGACCTGAGCATGACCCCGTTTTGCGCTGTCTGTTTCATCTTGCGCGAGCTTTCCACTGTTCAGTGACTGAAAATTCTGCTTTCACTAAAAAAATGTGTTATCACTTCCAACTTTTTTTTCATTCCCTTCCTTTACAGGTAACTCTGGCCTCATTCAATTCACCTTTATTAGCAGAATCATTACAATCGGTTTATCTGGACATATGAAAGAAACTTCTGCTTTCAAATCGAGCTTGTTGACAAATTTTACGTGTGCTGAGTCAAACAAGTCATTATTGTATTGTAAATCCGCTTAATAACATGAAAAGATGAATAGGACATTATAAACAAACAGCTTTGTAGTGATGGAAGCTCAGAAATAATAGTAATTTCTCTTCAATATTATTGTCCTCGTCATTTGCATGGTTAACAGTTACGATATCGTCTATACAGGGTGTCCCTAATGGTGCCAACTTCGGCTGGTGATTATTTACAAGAAAAAAGTTCCTTTGAAGAACTACCGAAATCTGATTAGTTTCGGAGCTAAAGGCGCTCAAAGTTATGGTGACATGTCACAAATAACGTCATATCTCGGCAAGTAATGGCGTAAGCGGTGTCGATTTGGCAAATCACACTCCAAGTAGTACCCAATACATCTACTTAAGTTATATTTATGATTGACGAATGCAACTTAGAGGATATTCCTATGCTTGCTCTATTAAATCTTTTACTCTTGAACATCGATTATCCGAACTAATTCAAGACCAGCTGAAGTTCAGATATTCGACTGTTCGAATAATTGAACCTAGAAGCTACAGAGTGCATAAAATTTAAAGCTTTCTACGATAATGTTACCATTACAACGCAATGCAGTACATACAAAATACATTTTTTTTTCTCCGTTTCTTCCCACCTACGTGAGGACGTTCCTGATGAGTCTTCTCCACACAGACTTGTCCTACACTTTTCCCCCTGATAGACCTTCCTCCCCGAGATCCTTCTTATTTAACTCCTTATCCAGCCATTTCCTCCTTGGTCTCCCTCTATCTCTCTCGCCCTCCACTTCCATTGTCAACTCTTCTGACTACACAGTAATTTGTTCTCATTACATGTCCATATTACTATATAGTCTTCTTTCTTGTATCTTCTGGGATATCTCTACAACCTTGGTTGTTCCTCTTACTCACATTTCTTACTGTCTCTTTTTGTTATCCCACACATCTAGCATTCTCATTTCTATAACACGTGATCTCTTGTGTTCTATTTATTGGCCACGTTTCTGCTCCGTACATCACTGCTGGTCTACCACTGTTTTGTAAATCATCCCTTTATTCTTCACCGTGATTCTGCGGTCGCAGAAAATGTCACATACTTTCTTTCAATTTCGACATCAATCTTGCATTCCGTGTGTTATTTCAGAGTCCAAATCACCATTTCCAAAAACAGTAACAGATCTTTAAACTTTTACTTAAAAGTTTAAAGAAATTATCCCTTTTCTTCTCCTTTAAACTCATGATATTCAGTTTACTTTCTACTAATCCTTGGGTCTCTATCTTCCAGATACTTCCTCCAACACTCTACATTCGTTTCAGGTTCTGCCTTATTAGTATTGCAGAGTACAATATCATCGGCAAACATCATACACCAGGGGACTTCATCTCTCACATCCTGTGTTATAACGTCTATGACTACGTTGAAGAGGTATGGGCTTAAGGCTGAATCCTGATGTAATCCAACAGTAACAGGGATTTGGCATCCTAATCCCACATTACTTCTCACTTGAGTTCTACCTTCTGTATACATATCTTGGATTATCCGTATGTATTTCTCTGGTACTCCTTCCTCCTTCAAATATCGCCATACTTCCTGGCGTGGTACTCTGTCGTAGGCTTTCCCCAAATCAATAAAGACCATATGCAATCCTTTTTTGCTTTTGATTATGCTTTCCATAGTGTCTTAATCAAGGATGCTCTAATAGTGGATATGCTTATAGCTACCTTATGCCCAGTGAAAGACTGAAGCCAATAAAAACAACTGAGCATCGACCAAGGCGGCACACCTGACTGGCAGACAAGTACAGAGCTTGCCGCCATCTTTGTTAGCCGAGAACAATGTTTTTGATTGGAATAAGTGGATTAACTGGACGGGACTAAGCTGTGAGGCTTGGCTTCATGTTCTTGACGAAATCGCACATCCTCTATTAGAACACCTTAGTCTTAATATAAAAGTTGTGTCCATTGTACTTTTTCCTGGCATAAATCCAAATTGTTGTTCTATTGTAATTTATTTTCGTAATCTTCCTTCTAAAATTTTCTCCCATCGTATATGACATTTAGTTTGATTCCTCTATAATTTCCACAATCCTGTATCTCTATCTCCCTTCTCCTTAAAAACTGGCACAATAACACTATCCCTCCATTGAGTCGGTGCTTTTTCCTGTTCTTTTTTTTTTTTTTTCATCAGATCCCATACAATATACCTTCTAGTCTCAAACTCTTCCATGTTTCTACTTGTATGCGATCAGAACCTGTAGCTTTTCCTGTCTTCACTTTCTTTAATGCCTCCTCCTCTACTTCAAGTAAGATGATTTTATTGTCAGAGGTGTCAAGTTACATGTTCAAATACTTAATAACAGGTACAACGACTACTTTTACATCAACACTCCAATATTATCTTTAGAAAAGAAATAATTTTTAATCAGACTTTCCATTCCTTATCACTCACTGGCTAACCCTCCTGACTTTCACCTTCCAAAAACTAACTTTATGATATTTTGTGAAAGGAAGTTATCTTAGTATTAATATGATATCTATTGTATTTTCTTATATGTACTGTTTGTTTTTGTTCATACCAAGGCAGCTACAAAAACAAGGTAGGCAGGTGCCCCGCGCATGTTTGTCGTCTGAAGTCTCGCTGGTATGACGTCAGCCGCAGTCAAGAGAGCAAGAGGATAAGATAACACGTACGAACACAAGTTGCACCCATGCATTTAACACACAGAAGGGACATAATAAGCTAATTGGCAAAATGATTTGCAAATTAGATTTTGTGCCTGGTGTGTCATTAGTTCCAAACTGATATTTAATAAATCCGGTGGACATATTATCGCACTAAGGCGTCTGTGCAAAGTGCAGGGACTTGGGAGAGGATAACACAAAACTCTTCTGAAATAATCAAAACTTTTTCGATAGTGCATGCACTGTAACAGCAATATCATCATTTTCCCAGGTCTTACATGCGCCATTAAGAAGCATTTCACATTGGCTTTTTGAAAACATTTTGTTAAATTTTTCACTAACCTTTTAAATTTTGGTAATTCTTTTTCGAGATAAGACATTTTGTTTTCTAAAGCTAGAAATTTTGTTTTCTAAAGCTAGAAATTTTCCTCTGCATATGAAAGTTACGTTTTTAAACAATTCTCCGACAGCAATCCCTCAAATTGACCGTCACTTACAATTGGATCATTGCTTGTAGCAGCAGAATCGGTTACATTTATAACCAAACTTTGAGATTTTAAGATATCTGAAACAAGTCTTTTCCGATCTCTCTCTTCACATCTTGCGCTACGTGTTTTGTTTCGATCGTCCGTACAATCAACATTGGATGTCCGTAAACAATAACAAATGAGGTTCTGCAGAATCTTTTATTTTTTCCTGGGTGAACCCAGCAGTTCAGCTTTCAAATCGCGAATGTAATGTGATTCATCAAAACGTTCAGAGCAAATATATGAATTGTCCGGATTGAAAGTGTAGCCCTCCTACACAAATACACCTAACTGCTACGAAGAGGTTTTTTTCCCTTTAAGAAACCTATGGTATGTTATTATTTTATGATGTACCTTACCTCTGTTTTTACAAGTAGCAAGAGCAGTGATTCCGCCAGCCCCACCCCTGTGGGTGTGTATACCCCCGAAGTCTCAACAACGCCCTCCAACTTATTTTTTTTTTTTGTGGGAAAAATCGATAGAAACCGTACAAAACTTCACTTACATCCTACCAAACCGAAAATCCTGGCTGAAACCCTGAGTAAGAGCACACGCTGATGGCATGTTGTAAATGTAATTTTAGAAATACACTAAAAGTAACACAAACACATATGAAAGGATAAAACAAAACCACACTCTGATATATGACACAACTCGTATTCGCAAGCCCGCGCTCCGTATTTTAATTCTCGTGCGCCTTGAGCCTTGTCGGCTAATGACGTCACTAGCTACTGCGCATATCCCAGTGGCACCTACCTTGTTTTTTAGCTACCTTGGTTCATACTATACTATTTCTGTTCTTATTTTTCTCTTATTTTTTAGTGTAAAACGGCTACTACATGCTGTAACTAAGATATATATTTGCATTATAATAATCGTGCAGCTGCAGCGTCGATTATTTACATAATCGTACGTCGATAATTAAACTATTTCTAGGCACATATTTAGTTATATCGTCCATTATCTTCTAAGAATTTCTAATAACAAGCTTAATAATTATCGTGATGATCTGCTTGACAGTGATTAAATGCCTTATACGTTGCATATAAATTAATGAAAAAATATATATTGCAAATTCTATAAGGGCCGAAGTCGGTAGTATCAAAAATTCAGGAGTCGGACGGAGTCAAAACCTTTGTGTATCGGCCCTGACTTCATCCCGCTTGATGTAAGAACATTCTCCTTTTATACAATTTACAAACGAAAAGCATAACATTTTAGCATATCTTTCATATTTAAATTAATATATGTCTTTCCGTGTATGTCAGCCACTTTATTGAAATGTATGTAAGGCATTTAGGCAGCTTTGGCTCAGGCTGTCCGCCACTTTATATTGCTATATATAACAGCATGTATAGTACAAACCTCAATGCAAAACCAACAAAAGCACTGCAACACGATATGAATGACGATGAAACCTTTTTAACTTAAAAAATATTGTTCAGCACATTTGGCTTAAAATCATGCTGCAGTGTTGAGGCTAAACAACTGAACGTACCTATCCATATTTCGTAGTACAGCCTTTCATTTCCATAGTACACTTTATTTTTATCTTCGTATTTCGGACTCCAAATGCTGAAAATCCTCCCAGTAAAACACTGTGGCTTCCTCTGAAGATGATTTGAAATAAGATATAAGGTGTTTTTTTTTTTTTTTTCCTTTGCTCTTCTACTGGCTTATTACACGATTTCAATGATGTATCTCTATAGCCTGGTTCTGTGCTTGCACTGCCTGTCTCTTTCAATCATCTATTCTTGACAATCTCCATCGTAACTTATTTCAAAGAAAAGCTTGTTATTTTCGTAACCTAGAACTTTCATTTGATACATTCGGAATGGCATTTTCTTAAGAGAGATTCTCAGACAGCGCTTTAAGGTCCTACATCTTCCAGTCTTTGCCAAGCACGATATATTTACCCTTGCTTGTCAAGGGTTTTGTGATACAGTGACGCCACGGAGATATCTTCCAGATGCCCAGAGTTTCTTTCTGCACTACCAAATATAAGAACCAAAGCAAACTGTTTGGTATGGCAAGTTATTCGTTAAGGCTGTAATGCAACGCACCGACAAACTTCGAGAGATTATAGTACACAAATGAATTTGACACCCGGGGTGGGTCTTTCGCCGCGTCTTAGAGCGACAGATTACCGAAAGCGTGGGAAAATGAACTTCACAGCCACATACATACAATACAACTAAGGGTCGAGCGATGCGCCATGCTTTGTCAGAGAATTCAAACCTGCTCTATACAAAAATACATATTCCAAAATTGTGCAGAGTGCGCAAGGGATTTCTCAAAGTGGGTTAAAGCGTGTAGGTGCATTAGTGTTGTTAAAAAAAAAAAAACGTTTCCGTGAAGTTTTTTTTATGTTTTTCCTGTTCTTTTTTATGTTTTTTCAATGTCCTTTTTTTACACACAGCAAGTATTTAATGCTTTACGCTGCAGAATCAATGTAATCAGCAGGATTGGATTTAAGCTTTCACACATTCATCCCAATTTAGTATTGATTTATTTTCCTGCAGCCTTACGAGGCAAATGATGGCATTATTCATGCATTCACTGCCACATTGCTATACCCTGGCAAACTTAAGGGATTGACTAAAGGACACATTTATGTTGAATTTCTTCTTAATTACATATATAAAAGTAATTCTTGCTTAAAGAGACGTTAGCAGTATTACAAATGGCTGCCTTAAAAAAACGAAATTTAGAAAAAAAGAACGAAGGCTCATGTTTTATTTCTAAAAAAAAAAAAACGAGTTTTATTTAAAACACTCGCCGGAGCATCATGATACCACTATATATAGTTTGTGTAGTAGTAGTAGTAGTCAGTAGTCAAGTAGTTAGATTTTTTTCCGGATCACTATAACGCGGAAAAGTTGCCCATGGTGATAAGAAAAGAAAATTGAAATCAGATAAATCTTCCGATCGCACATTACCTTTAAATTTTATGAAAATATTCAAAAAATTTATTCTTTCGTCTATTTTTTTAAATTATTAAACAGTCACTCAATTGGATGTGAATTACATGAACGACATCAACTAAAAATGTATCAACGTAATTTTTATATTATTGTTTATCGGTCGCGCTTAGCGACCAAAAAATTAACTTTTTACCAATAAAATGTGAATTCTCATGATCTTTTATCAAGCGTATCAATTACTGTTTTCCTTATAAAAAAAAAAAAAAAAAGAACGTATACATTTCTCTTCTTGTGTAAATTACAAACTGAAATTCGACTAATTATCTACTCTGATGTTCTCATTCTTCGAGGTCCCTTGATGAGACCGTATATTCGCACTTGGTCCGTTCGTAACTTTCATCTCGGAAACTACTAGGCCTACGAAGGTAGATGAGGCGTCGTTGGAAAGATGTTGGCGAAGCGAGTTGAAATTCATGTAGCTCATCAAGGTACGGTCCCGGGGGCAGCTAACAACTTAGGAAATACTGGGGCTAAGAAGGTGAAGGAGATATCATTTAAAAGGTCTCGGCGATACGAGTTCAAACCTGCATTGATTCTCCAGATCGGACTCTGAGATATCTGAATCCGAGGCATCTCAGAGTCAGAGCATTTCCCTACAGTAATTAAGGTCCTCCTCGCGCCCGTCCCCACTTTTTAACATTTTTCTAAATATTCCAAAAACTAGGAGCACTATCAAAAATGTTAAGACCATAGCGCACTAGTACTTACAAATTACTATAAAATACAATAGACAGCGATGGCTATTGATGAGTGATACGTTTTCAGATTATGACGTCATTATTTAATTGAAGTCGCACAACTCATCAATCGACAAGATCTCGAGATCGCTGTCCATTGTATTTCATAGTAATTTGTAAGTACTAGTGCACTATGTTCTAAAAATTTTGATAATGCTCGTAGATTTTGAAAAATGTAAAAAATGTGGGGGCGAGTGAGAGGGCGGCTTTTAATGGGGAGAATTGACAACTTCGACTCGGGAACTACATGGGCTACGATGACTTGCCTAAACGTTATTAGACTCAACAGAAAAATACTGAGGATGTCCTAGTCCCCAAGCACCCCAGTCTTGCCAAATTATTATTATTTTTTAATGCTTCCATTACGTTATACATACTTAACATCAACATTAATCAACATACTAGAAAAATAATGTGGGTGTTCGTCTGATACGAGTAGCACCTCAGTTGACAGTGTTCCCAACTTAATTTAAAGATTTCTTTCTCAATTTTCCTCAATGCCTTTGTCTATCTGCACCACACTTGGCATAAACATTATACGACAGGAGAAAAAAATTACTGTTGATGTTGCCGTGCGTAACCAACCCAGTTGGCAGTATTATCAACCTATTTTATAAAAATGAACGTGCCAGATATCACTAAACCGGAGGCCGTGGGTTTAATCCCAGCGGCCGACCATCCCGGGTGAGGTTTTTTTTCAGGGATTTTCTTCAGCCACAATAGGCAAAT
This sequence comes from Lepisma saccharinum, assembly GCA_022664845.1. NCBI lineage: Eukaryota > Metazoa > Arthropoda > Insecta > Zygentoma > Lepismatidae > Lepisma > Lepisma saccharinum. Next base: position 20,636 of record JAGDQP010015403.1, read on the forward strand.
GTCGGGATGGTCCCTTCAACTTAAGCACTGGCCTCATTCTTTCCTCTCCCCTATCCCGTCCTGAGCATTAGATGCATAAAGGCCATAAATAAAATTCAAAATTCCGGGAACCGGAGCCTTGACGGTTGTTAGAATCGCAGGCGTTAACTTGTTTACCTTAACACCACGTTTTAGTCTTTTATTAAATATTCAGATGCCAGGTTACCTTTCTCTTAAAACTTTAGTGTTCATTGGAGATCTTGCTTCACCGATAAAGCAGGTTGATCTTTGCTTACGCAACTTGACCAGGTTTTAAAAGAAATTCCACATTAACTTTTTTTTTTTAATTTCGCCTTTCTACAGCAAATTTTTAATAAACAAGAAAGAAAGCAGAAACCTCTTTTGCCCTACTCATACCACCCATTGTACGTACTTCAGGAGTACAGCGAAATAATCAGTCGACCACTAAGGACAACTGACCGTATTAATAATAATAAACTGAAGAATTTATTTTATTTTATTTAGTGTCGCTTAATTTAAATATATTCCAAGCAGTAGGCCCCTTCTAAAAAAGGACTAATAGCACACTATTTAATGTCATGAATACAACTATCATTCCGGTGTCGTCAAGTAACACAGCAGGATATAAGAGTTTGCGTCACAAATTCCCGCTGAATAGTTCTACTAGGGTATAATTTGTACTTAGAAAAACTTAATATAGTTGTCAGTGAGTTTGGGTTCAATACTGTAGTCCGAAATCAGAGACGTTGTAGAATTTGAATTGTACACGGTGCTTCAGAAATGTTAGTTCTAAACTAAACTGTGAATTCCTCATACCAAAAGAACTAAAATTCCAGTCGGTAGTTTCGGAGCTAGACTGCATACATCTGAGCAAAATTTATGATTGAAGAATGCTGCTTACGTGCTAGGATTTCTATTCTTCCCGGTTATGCAATATCAATTCCTTGACAATCAAATTCTTACACTGAAACCCCGTTTGTGTGTACTGAGGATTTAAGATAGTAAACACGACGGAAGTCGTCGTCACCTACGACGTCATACTGACAGACTCTGACGCTACCCACTGTAAATACAACGACGAAACTCAAATTGCCTAACTCGGCTTCGTGGCCGAATGGTCAAGACGTTCGCTTCTTGAGAGAAAGGTCCCGGGTTCAAACCCCTCTTGGGTCAACACTTTTTCTTTCTTTTTTTCTTACGAAATATATTTTCATATGCTCGTATTTAATAATTGCTTTTTTGCATTTTTCGTACATTATCTTAAATTAGTGACCATGGGAAAGTGGAGGTTGGGTGCGGTTATGTATCTTTACATTTTCCTCTCTCAAATTCCTAGCGCGAGACGCTCTTCGACTTCCGCCGTATTTACTATTTTATTCGCCATGTGTTTGTGTGTGAAGACGTCTCAATCATAAACTTTGCTCAAATAAGATGTACTGGGCCCTACTTTGACTGTGATTTACTACGCCGAGACTTCTTGGATCACTATTTCACAACAAAAGGTGTCATTTATGACGATGCCGTTCCAAAATTTGCTGATTACACATGCCTCGAACCTTTTTTTTTTTTTAGAGGAACTTTATTATTGTTTTGGAGTGAGGAATTAACCCTTCAATTTTATGACCAACATGTTTCAAACAATAAGTATACACAAAATAACATACAAGCATTCAAGAAATTTTAGCTTCTGGAACAACTACGTCCTACGAACATTATATTGCCACGTATTTCATCCAACACGAACTGCAGTCATCTGACCCATAAACCTGAATTCCTATTCAAAAATTCCTTTTAAGAAGTTTTTCACATATCTTGCCTTCATGATACACAATACTGTTTCACTGAGGTTTAATAAAGGAAATAACAAAGTTAATGATGCTGAAATCCAGTAATGTCTCCGGTTTCTAGATCAGCATAATGAATGTTTTGCCCTCAGAGGATATCTGCTTTAGTGGTTCGAAATAATATGAATGTTTTCATTTTCTAAGTAGTGTTGTTATTCCAAAACAGAAAAAAAATAGATCACAAAAAGAAGGATTATACAGGGTCTATTAAGATTGTATAATGTTTAATTCGTTAACTGAGAAACAGGACTGTAAAAACAAAAGTTTTCAAGATACTTCCATGAAAATTTCCACACTTGCTCAAAAAACCCTGAAGTTTTTGTCACTAGAAAATAATTTTCCTGAACTAAATTTTAACCCACTTTCTGGAAGGTTAAAACTCAAAAGTGAACTTTACTTAAGATTCCTGGTAATTAAATAGAAATAGACAAGGAAAAGTGGTCATCTGAATTAACATTGATTTTCCCATAAGCGAGGCTCACTTCTGAGTTAACCTCCGAAAAGGGAATTAAAATTTAGTGTAGAAAAATTATTTTCCCAATGTCAAAACTTCAGGGTTTTGTGTTGTGATGGGATTTTTTCCAATGCGATAGGGTCTGAAACGGTGCGCACCCAGCATCGTGATACAATTGGGGAGCTGCTATGAATAAAAGATAGTGGCGATCACAGTTGAGATCTTCGAACACGTCCTGTTTGGTTCTCCCAACATGTCTGGTCAGCGTGGCAGCAATAGACTAACACCTCCCTCCGGGAGAGAAGGCCTCATCCAGTAGTGAATTATATATATATATATATATATATATATATATAGGGTTATAGAAAAATGTTCAAAAACTTTGGGAAGTGAATCCTGAAATCGAAACAAGAAGAAAGTTCCTATAAATATGTCTCGAATTCCGTTTTGTTTTCGAGATACAGGGTTTGCAACTTGGAAGTCCAAACTAGACTCCTTGGAATGATAAATGCAATGTATATTTCTCCATAATCTTAAACGATGCACTAACGTAAAATTTAGTTTTCGGAAAGTGATTTGTGTCAATACAGTAAGAGTTAAAAAGTTATGTCATTGCTGGTCAGTGTCGCAAACTTAGTATATCGTTTGTTTTTTTTCAAATGGCACTACGCAAGTTTACTAGACATTTGGCATGCTTTAATTGTAAACGTCATTTGTGAAGCATAGGACGCTGTGTTGCAAACTGTAAAAGATTCCCCCCCTTCCTTTCATGAAACGGAATTTTCCCCCCTTAATCTGCTATAACAATTTCAGTTTGCAACACTGCGTTCTGTGCTTTACATATGTTCTTTACATCACTAGAGGATGCCACATATCCAATAAACTCACGTAGTGTCATTTGAAAAAAAATAATATGTACTTAGTTGAGAACACTGATCACCCGATGACACATTTTAACTTCTAATATACACAGAATTGAAGAAAATCACCTTTCGGGAACTAAATTTTATTTTAGTGCATCGTTTAAGGTTATGGCGAAATATCATTGTATTTACATTACAAGGAGTCGATTTTGGGCTTCAAGTTGTAAACACTGTACAGCGAAAACGAAGCGGAATTCCACCAATGTTTACATGAACTTTTTTTTTTTTTTTTTGCTTCAACGTCAGGATTCACCTCCCGAAGTTTGTAACCACATTTTCTTTACACCCTGTATATATATGACCGCACTGTTGGTCTAAGCCACAGCCGAATTCCAAGAGGTCGGAGCACTGCTTCGTAGCAGCACCGCTCATGTCACACGAGTAGCCCATCAGACTGAAGAGAATGAGATGCTGCGGTCTGCTTCTGAAGGGAGATTTCGAAACAAACACGTGCTATATGAACGAAGCAACTTATTTTTCATTAATTAATTAATATATCAATTACTGTTTTCATATATTCTTCACAAATTATATGTACAAGCAAAAGTATTGATATTCAAAGTTTCAAAATCCTAAATTAAGTACATAATTAATATATACGGTTAATGCAACTTATCAGCTGGTACCTTGACCTTGGCCGAAATAGTGAATCGTATCAAATGGCGTGCCAGCCGTGTTGTACACGTAGGAATGAAACTGACACACCTTCAGCCAGTAGTTGAAAATAATCAACATACACAATTCATAACAGCAATATATGACAAAATCTATTATTAAACAAATTGACGCATTCTACATAACTACCCACTTGATTTCTTTTCACTGTAATGAGTAGTACTTACGTTTCCTATATTAGCATTTCTCCCAACTTACAAAATATCATTTTCATGTTTAATATAATTGTTCAGCAAGATGTTAGAAAACGTGTTGGTCAAATTCTCAAATACATCATATAATGCGACACCACATACAGAAATATCGTGCAAAGAACTTACACATAATTCATCGTATCGAGCTGCCGTAACTCAGTGGTAGAGCGTTGGCGTAGCTTCCGGGGGGTCGTGGGTTCGATCCCAGCGGCCGACCATCCTGACAGGTATCCTTTTCCAGGTTTTTTTATCGGTCACACCAGTACCTTCAACATAGGCCCTGGACGACTCATTTCCCCCTCTAATATCCCGACCTGAGCCTTGGATGCCTGAAAGCCATAAATAAGATTCAAACATTCATTGAAATTCACACATCGTCAATAATACTCATGAAGGCAAGGCTCTGAAGCAAATATTTCTGGTGTCCACAATGCAAGAACTTTTCGTCATAATTTTCACTGACTAGAATTTGCATTAAACAATGAATACGACAACGAATTGTCAGCACAAAATCAGAAGGTACTGTAAGATCACCTCTGTTGATATATGAAATATACTTGTCCTCTACATTCCCCTTTAACAATGCAATACAATGGTTAAAATTAAGCTTCGACACATTTTGTGAGCAGCAAATCCACAAATATGTATAAAAAAATTCCTACATCTATTTCAATCGCCTTTAAGTCTGTAAGAGTGCACAGAAAATCTGTTACAGGTATCGTCAGGCACGTACCCAGAAATTCGCTTTGGAGGGGGTTCGACGACTGTCTGGGTGTGAAATTTACGTAAAGTGCATATAAATTTGCCACCAATACTACTAATTTCACCAAAAAATCTGAATTTGGAGGGGGGTCCGGACCCCCAGAACCCACCCCTGTGTACGTCCCTGGGTATCGTTTCTAAAGTTTCATTCTCAGTGCACTCCGTGAGAACATCAGGACAGAATTTGATCCGTCCATGCTTCACTGAATGGATGTTCAAAAGACTTTTCACAGTCATTTTCATTTCAGTTTCTAGAATTTGTACTACTGAAACGTGATAATTGACGATAGCAACTAAAACGGCGTTCCAAGTTGTCTGCTTGAGTTTTTCCTGTTAACACATACTTTACACCAATACCATTCAAAGACATTTTGATCCATTGAATTAATACAAGAGTACAATGATAAAGAGAATGTCTAGGCTCTTCCCACGGCCGAACTCCTTTTAAAAAGGCCGTAATGCTGTAGAATTGGCAACAGTGAGCAGTGGCCCTCAGCGTCCACTCAGTCTTGAGCTTGTTGCTGTGGAGCGAAATTCAAACGCTGTTAGGTGAAATAAATAATTACCGTTTTTGTGAGTGTTAAATGTTATTTGTGGCTGTGTATTTGTAGTAGTAGTAGTAATAGTAGTGTGTGTGTGTGTGTGTGGGTGTGTGTGTGAGTGTGTGTGTGTGTGTGTGTGTGTGTGTGTGTGTGTGTGGAGAGAGAGAGAGAGAGAAAGAAAGAGAGAAAGAGAGAGTGAGTGAGTGTGAATGAATGAATTGTTCTGTGCAAAACTAATAATTGGTAATGGCTCCTAAGTGCATTGTACCGGGTTGCAAGACTAATTATAATGCAACGAAAGATTCTTCATTCCAATATGTTACCGTGTTTCGGTTCCCCAAGGACGAGACACTTAGATCCAAATGGATTAGGAATATTCCACGGGCTAATAGGACACCATCTGCCAGCTCAGTAATATGTATAAAACATTTTCAGGAAAGTTATATAATTAGAGTGGACAAATATGAGGATAAATTTGGTGTTGAACGTGGGTTTTCTCGTGATAGTGCACCCGTTCTGAAAACGTATAATTACTAGCTAAATTCTCAGGTCTTGTAAGCTTGTACAAAAAGAAAATAACCTTCTTCACAAAGCAGTTCCTAAATTAAATTAGAAATCAATATATCCAAGTAATCTGGAAAGGCAGAAAGTCAGCCTCGTTACTAACATTTTTCATGAAACAACCGTATCAATCTTGAAACTTGAGTATGGATGTGAATCAGGTGCTGTCATTTTTGTAGAGCTTTTGAAAACGTGGTGGGACATTCTTAATGTAAAAAGTCCACTTTCTGATCTACTTTCTAGAAACAATCCAGCCAGTCAGCCCTTTTACAAATGTTAGTGATGGTAGATTAGTTTTTCTTCAAGATTTTTCTCGATCGGTTGCAAACATGGAGGTCAATTTCAAAAGACAACTAACTGCTTAATAAATGACACATTCATTTCTCTTTATCATTGTACTCTTGTATTAATTCAATGCATCAAAATGTCTTTGAATGGTATTGGTGTAAAGTATGTGTTAACAGGAAAAACTCAAGCAGACAACTTGGAACGCCGTTTTAGTTGCTATCGTCAATTATCACGTTTCAGTAGTACAAATTCTAGAAACTGAAATGAAAATGACTGTGAAAAGTCTTTTGAACATCCATTCAGTGAAGCATGGACGGATCAAATTCTGTCCTGATGTTCTCACGGAGTGCACTGAGAATGAAACTTTAGAAACGATACCCAGGGACGTACACAGGGGTGGGTTCTGGGGGTCCGGACCCCCCTCCAAATTCAGATTTTTTGGTGAAATTAGTAGTATTGGTGGCAAATTTATATGCACTTTACGTAAATTTCACACCCAGACAGTCGTCGAACCCCCTCCAAAGCGAATTTCTGGGTACGTGCCTGACGATACCTGTAACAGATTTTCTGTGCACTCTTACAGACTTAAAGGCGATTGAAATAGATGTAGGAATTTTTTTATACATATTTGTGGATTTGCTGCTCACAAAATGTGTCGAAGCTTAATTTTAACCATTGTATTGCATTGTTAAAGGGGAATGTAGAGGACAAGTATATTTCATATATCAACAGAGGTGATCTTACAGTACCTTCTGATTTTGTGCTGACAATTCGTTGTCGTATTCATTGTTTAATGCAAATTCTAGTCAGTGAAAATTATGACGAAAAGTTCTTGCATTGTGGACACCAGAAATATTTGCTTCAGAGCCTTGCCTTCATGAGTATTATTGACGATGTGTGAATTTCAATGAATGTTTGAAGCTTATTTATGGCTTTCAGGCATCCAAGGCTCAGGTCGGGATATTAGAGGGGGAAATGAGTCGTCCAGGGCCTATGTTGAAGGTACTGGTGTGACCTATAAAAAAACCTGGAAAAGGATACCTGTCAGGATGGTCGGCCGCTGGGATCAAACCCACGACCCCCCGGAAGCTACGCCAACGCTCTACCACTGAGCTACGGCAGCTCGATACGATGAATTGTGTAAGTTCTTTGCACGATATTTCTGTATGTGGTGTCGTATTACATGATGTATTTGAGAATTTGACCAGCACGTTTCCTAACAGGGACTATTCCTTTTATAATAATGTCCTATCGCGTATGATTAAAAAAAACTCACCTTTGGTAACTAACTTTTAATATAGATCCGAGCATATAAAAATGTTTTTGACAGAAAAAAAATACACCTTTACACCTCCGGGATTCGAACCCGGGTCTCCTACTTAATAAGCAGCCTTCTTGTCCACTCAACCACAGACCCAACATCTAAATAACGGTTTGGAAGTTTAATTTGCAGCGCACGTATTACGTCAGAAAGGATTACAACTTCCGTTCCCTTTACTGTCATAATCCCGACTTGATTTTAGTGGCTTGAAATGCTACTACTTTCGTTTTGCCTTTTCCAACTCATAGTGATTCCACAACACAGTGCACAGAACAGGATGTTTTTACGACTTCGTGCCATAAACAGTATTGCAGAGATTCCTACTTGACCGAAATCGATAGATGGCAGTATTACATTGGTTACGAAAAGTGCAATAACTTCCATCATCTTGTTGGCAAAATGGGGAAGTTAAATTGAATGAAAAATTCACAAAACATCTGCAGTTTACGTATAACACGGGTAATAAAAATATTATCGCAGAGAACCATACAGAAAAGTAGCTTGTATTCTTAGATAGCTACGCATTTCTTTCTGGTTTTGGTGAAGTTTCTTGCCTCGCCTCAAGATGACTCAGATCATTAGCTTATTTTCGTAAACATTCTGATAAATTCAAGCTTTCGATTGGTTCGTACTGACATACTTCAGCTAACACCAAATATTGAGCCAATCATAGAATTTCAGTTTAGCAGCATCTTCAAGAATATAAGTTATTGAAGCTCAGTGACACCTACCGGCGAAGCAAGAAACTTCTTGGAAGTCAGAAAGAAATGCTGACTTATTTATGAATGGAGGCTACTTCTCTGTGATATTACTGGCAGAATGGCCGTTCTGTATATTTATAATTTCAAATTTCAATAATCGCGAGGGTAGGAGCTTCTGGACTGACCAGAAACGTGCTACCTGATGTTTATACGATGTTTTATTTCTTCCGTGACCTCATTTTTGTTTGTCACATATGCTCTAAAGTATTTACTTACTTCAACTTTCTCTACTATTTTATTCTTAATGGTTAAGCTTCTACTTCCTTTTTCCTCTGTGTTTCAGCTTATCATGTATTTCGTTTTCTCTAGGATCACCTCTTAGACCTGTACCACCTGAACTTTTTTTTCTAACTCTAAATCGTACCAGGATATTGTATAGTTTGTCCCTTCCGATACAATCCTATTCTTTCTTAAAATCAATGAACAACGTGTAACGGACATTTCCGTTTTCACTGTCATTATATATTTAACAATTTGATTGTGTGAATCAGATTAAAATATATATCGTGCTTCTTAATTTTAACTCTACGGTTTCTCGTTACGTAGAAATGTAGAATGAAACAGTGGAGAATTCTACCTCCTAGGGCTACGTCATTCAACGAAACTCGTCTTCTGATTGGTTTGGCGTAAGCAATTTGTAGTAGTTCCATTGATATAATGTTTCTCGCTATGTAAGTTTGTTTTGAAGACAAAACACACGAAACAGAAAGAATATTCACATCATCAATTAACGAAATAATTGATATACAAGCCTACCGTGACACTTGAACAAGTTAAAACAGCAAATACCTATCTCTAACAGCAGAAATGGCTAACATGGTATTGTCTCAGTTTATAATGCTCTTCTTATCACTATTTTATACCAAATTTGATTTGTTGTCACTGTGGCGTAACCCGTTAGCTCGTAGACATTTTTGCAACTTTTGTTTCTTTCACCGGAGGGTGATCGCATCCCCCTATCAAGAAACATGCTTGTTTTTACTTCTACGAAACGGAATAGTCACTTCAATAGAATAGTTTCCACGTAGACTGATTTTTGCTTCTGATTTTTCTACATGTTAAAGCTTTATTACTCACACCTGAGTCTCGCCGTTCCAACTCAACATCAATAGATAGAGGGAAGTGTCATGAGACCCACTGCGGAAGAAAAAAAAGACGCGAATGTAGCTCAAATAGTGAAAAATTTATCGCAAGTTGGGATAGTGCATATTTCTCATGTCAGTATTTTCTTCATCTGTAATTTGCTTTGTGCGCTCAAAATTCAATGGAACGTGTTATACCACCGTATACATTAAAAACTTCGTGAAGTAATACATGTAAAGTGCAGAGTACGGTATCTTGAATCTATCGCTAATCTTCGCAGTTTAAATTCGATTCAAATATGAGCTCTAAAACCAGATTTATTGCGGTGGTTAATACAATTCAAGGGGGATACGAATTTGAACCTAAATTCAACAGGTACTAGTGAATACGGGCGACAAAAACTTACACAGTTGATCCTATTTCATCCCTCCACGTTACACGCAGCCAAGCACGCCCTTTCTCGTTTTTCATTCCTCCACAGGGTAACCAATATTGTGTTGGAGAAAGTACAAACGCGTCATGCTCCGAACTTGATAACGGAAAGTGTATTTGTAAAGATACCTAACCGAACCTGACCTTACCTAAATTTCGCTAACCCATGGTCACCAAAAATGCAAGAAAGTAATTATTAATAATAAATATGAACAGGTAAAAATGTATTTTGAAATAAAAAAAAAAAGTTCTGCTCCCGTCGGGATTTGAACCCGGGTTCTTTCACTCAAGCTGACGCTATAACGACTCACCCACGGTAGCATGTTGCAAACGGTGAGATGGAAATTGTATTTACATTACACGTGTGTAACGTAATAACGCTACGAGATTTCATTGGCGTGCGTGGATGACACGGCCTCGCTTCGTATTCCGATCAAAAAAGCTCTCAGAAAAACATTGACATGATATTGAACAAAGGAATTATTAACCAAATACGCAATTTATTTTCATTATTTATTCTATCGGTTCTTATCAATACAAACAACCAACTACAGCCTGTAGCTCAATGACAAGCATTTCCTGATAGTAGGGATGTACCGATATATCGGTATCGGTGATATCGTCCGCCACTTTTTGGAGTATCGGTATCGGCAAATGGACACAGATACTTAACGATACATTTTCCGAATTATTTTTAATTTGTTTAATATTAACAACAGTGACACTCATCTTTCATGGGTCTCTTTAGACTTAAAATTCGTCTAAATGATTATCGATTTCTTTATGCATGTGTACGTCTTTGATTTGCACTAAGCAAATTAACTTTTAACTTCGTCCATGCCAAAATAGTAGCTCATGTTAGAAAGTAGTAGTAGTAGCTGAAGGAAAGCGAAAGGCAACTTCAGTCAGGAAGGCACACCCGGGATTCGAATTTCGGATCTGAAACGAGTATGAGGTTTCGATTAAGAACAAAATGCTTTGCAAGTGAACCACTCTACGCTCACTGTCAGTATTTTCCCTTTAGTCTTTACTTACATACTAGAAGAGGTAACGGCGCATGAGGGACTCCACATATTCTCGACCTATGGCATAAGGTGAAGTGGGTCACTCCCACGCACAGCCGCCTTTATCTCCCAAAGTGGAGTACAAAAGACAGTTCGGTACCCAATTTGATAATATATATTTTCTGTGTCTAACGTAATATGAAATTCTGCTTTATATTTTTGTATACTGACCGGAGAAAACGCCTAATGTCCAATACATACGCTCACGTCCTGGGGCCTCTTAGTAACCAAGCAACTGCTTGGCGAACAAATATGGATGGGCTGCTCACCAACCCGCATTAGCAGACAGCGTGGTGAGTCAAATGTCAGCACACCTCCTTTCTTTACACATGATGGTACAAGTAACGAAACAGCCTCGGAGAGCCTCATTGCCCGGACGATGGAATGCAGCTGGCAACGGCAGCGGTCAGTCCTGCAGGAAGTCACAAGGTCAAAATGCCCGGGTTTGAACTGTAGACTGCAAGGACACCGACACGGCAACTCGAACGGACATATTCGTGGCGACTCTCAACTGTCAGTCACTTGCAGGAGAGGACAAATTAGAAATAACTTAAGAGGATAAAGTGGGACATCATAGGACTATCAGAAGTGTGCAGAAGAATGAAGAACAGTTGGAACTACCGTCAGGGTACACGTTCTACTTCAAAGGAACAGAAAATGGAAAACCGACAGGCGTTGGCTTTATAATTAATAAGGACCTGAAGACACGGATCACAGATATTGAAGGAATTTCAGATGGAATTGCACGGGTAGTAGTCAAGTAAAGATGAAAATTATACAAGTGTCTGCTCCAACAACCTCACACCTGGAGGAGGAAGTCGAAAACCTATACGAGGAGATTTTGGATAGTAGCAAATCGCATTACAAAATTGTATTGGGAGACTTCAATGCGAAAGTAGGAACTAAGCAGAGCAGTGACACAAAAGTGGGAAACTTTGGATTTGGTAAAAGAAACAAGAGAGGAGAGAGAAGATAGTGGAATTCTCAGAAGCCTACAGATTGTACATTTCCAATACGTTTTTCAAGAAACCACCCCAGAGGAAGTGGACATGGAAAGGCCCAAATGGGACCAAAAATGAAATAGATTACATTCTATCGAATAACACGGCTATTCTGCAAGACGTGTCTGTTCTGAACAGTTTCAAAGTCTCGAGTGATCATAGGATGGTGAGATGTAAGCTGAAACTAAATACTAGACTTGAGAGAAAGAAGCTTATCAGAGGAAAACCGCCACTTTTAGATCTGGAAAATCTAGGGAAAAACAGAGAGACATTCGAGATAGAACTAAGCAACAGATTTAGCACCTTGGAAGAGTTAGAGTATGAAGAAGACATCAATAGTAGAAATAAAATACTGACCGAGATAATAAGAGAGACAGCCAAGGAAATAGCAGACACCAGAAAGAAAAGAGAGAGTAAAATCTCAGAAGAAACTAAACTCTTGATGAAGAAAAGAAGGGAAATGAAAGAAGAGGAAAATTACATAAAAAGAATTGAATACATAGAACTAAATAAAACCTTAAGGAAGAAAATAAGAGAGGATGTACGAAGATATAACGAAAATCTTGTTAGAAATACAATCGAGGAAAACAAGAGCCTGAAGAAAGCCAAACAATAACTCGTGATAGGGAAAAAGCAAATAATTGCAGTTAAGAGACCAGACGGAACCGTAACACTAAATAAGGAAGAAATTATAAAAATATTTGAAAATTTCTACAGAGAATTGTACTACTCCGAAGAAGAGCATGGAAATAAAGACTCAGAAGAAAATGATGTAGATGTCCCAGATGTAATGAAAAGTGGATAAAGTACTTCGAGGGATGAAGAACGGAAAATCGACAGAAGAAGATGGAGTCACAGCAGAGAAGTTTAAATGGGAGGTGAAAAAATGAAAGAGGAACTTGATAAATTGTTATCGATGTGTTTGAGGAAGAGAGAAATACCGAAGTTGGAATAATGCTGTTATCATTTTGTTGTACAAGAAATGGGACAAAGAACGCCTGGAAAACTACAGATCAATTAGTTTACTGTCAGCTCTATACAAAATGTTCACCAAAGTTATTATGAATCGTATTGAACGAGACTTAGATTTTAACCAGGGAAGGGAACAAACCGGATTTCGTCGTGGATTTAGCACAATGGACCACATGCAAACACTGAATGAAGTTATGGAAAGGACTAATGAATATGAACTTCCACTATGTTTGGGATTCATAAATTTTGAAAACGCTTTCGACTCGGTCTCCTTGGCCGCAGTACTTAAATCACTGAACATCAAGGCATCGAAAGTGCATACATCAAGTTACTGCGAAACATTTACTGCCACATCTGTCATTAGACTACATCAAGAAAGTGAAAAAATTTTAAGTTGGAAATGGGAAAAGGAAAGGAGATTTCAATTTATCCAAAGCTGTTTTGTGCGGTCCCGGAGGGAGTTTTCAAAAATTTAAACTGGGATAAAGTGTGAATTAAAATTAATGGCAAATATCTTCATCACCTACGGTTCGCTGATTATATAGTCCTGTTTGCTTCAAGTGCAGAAGAACTACATACCAGAATGGAAGAACTGAGTAACGAGAGTTCGAAAATAGGCCTTAAAATGAACTTAATTAAGTAAAACAAAAGTAATGTACAATCAACATGATGCAAAAGAGGAAGTGAAGATTAACGGAGAGACAGTAGGCATAATTGAAGAGTATGTTTACCTAGGCCAGCTCAAAACATCGAATGCCAAGTTGACTTGTGAAATAAATAGAAGATGTAAAATGGCGTGGAGTTCGTTTGGAAGACTACATTTTATTTTCAAGAGGAAACTACCAATGTGTCTGAAGCGTAAAGTTTATAATCAATGTGTCTTACCTGTGATGATATACGGCTGTGAAACTTGGACATTGAATAAACAAACGACTCAAAGATTGAGAGTCACACAAAGAGCAATGGAGATGCATGCTAGGAATAACCAGGAGGGACAGGAAGACAAATGAATGGATTCGTGCACAAACAAAGGTAGAGGATGTAATCAAGACTGCGAAGAAGATGAAGTGGAAATGAGCCGGTCACATAGCTAGACGAACAGATGGAAGGTGGACGATAAATGTACTGCATCGGATTCCTAGATAAAAGAAACGACCGAGACGGCGTCCAAATACAAGATGGGTAGATGAAATCAAGAGTTTTTCAGGAGCTACGTGGATGGGGATAGCAGCAGACCGAGATATGTGGAAAGAAAAGGGGAAGGCCTTCATCCAGCAGTGGATAGAAAACGGCTGGATATGATGATGTGAAATTTTGGCCTTATATGTAATATATATTATTACAATGTTAAATTCATTAATTTGAAAATGTTTTATAATATATAGCTAGGATTTTTTTCAAAAAGCATCGGTATCGGCGGAAAAGTGGCAACAGTACATCCCTACCTGATAGCTTACGTCATAACATGGCGGAGGTTGACTTAAGCGCACGAGTGGAAATGTTTAAAAACAATGTTTACATATCTCTTGACAAATAGAACACAGAATAAAACGAAAGTGTTTTCCAAAATCTGCTTTAGGAGATGATTTTTTACTGCAATAAAATAATTCTACTGAAAATGTCCATTCCCTTGCTTCTAAACTCACATTGGTTATCTCCAATTATTTCATCTACGTATACACTTGGACGTTTTACTAGTGCTGCCGACGAGACGAGACGAGACAGAATTATGATAATATAAACATTATTTTTTTTAGAGGTGAGACATATTCAGAATAACACATTTCAAGACGAGAGAGCCTCAATCTCGTCTCGTGGAAACAGCTGTTGAAATTATCCGGAGTTTATCTGCAAAGGGGTGTGGATTTTATCTGAGATCCGTCATCTATCTACTTACTTACTTCCCATCCCTCCGCATATTATCTGTCTTTCCAATATCCGTATTTTCTAAAATGGATAGCGGATACCCCAATTTCTTGGCCATCCCTAATCTGGACGAAATATTTATGTACCAAATGTCGTATGCATACAATGACTTTGGATGAAACGTCACCCGGACGACCCATATGTCTACAGAATTCGAAACAATTATTATCCAGATCAGTGGCTTTCAACTACCGGTTCGCAAAACTGCTATACCGGTCCTCAACCAATTAATATATTCAGTTATTTAACACTCAGTTTGTACATTACGACAGTCCAAAATTGATAATAAAGTTTACATTTCCTTTCCAAAACAACTTGAATCTGACTATGTGCTAGCTTCGTTTGAACGTCAAATAAACATTTAACATACTGACATCTCCGTGAAAGATTATTCCTACTGTTGGCCAGTCCCCAAGCAGGCGTATAAAAGGTTGAAAAACACTGCTCTAGATAATGCTGTCTTTTTGTTGTAAACCTTTTACACAGAATTTTCTTATTTCTCTGTTGTTGATACATGTACAGTCTCTCGAGAATATATCAAACAAGTTTTACTTCTATACACGCAATAAGTTTAGATGTGACCCATGAAGCTGTGTTAAAATTATTATAATTGCAGCCATTATTGGGTCCATAACGGTTGGGCGCAAAATTTTTATACAAATAGGTTATCATGTGATAACTAGAGTCCGGATATTTAGGCACTAAAAACATGAAAGTACGCACTGAAGTCAGAAAAATAAAATTAGACTAACACCTAGAACACAGCAAAGTTTCTGCACATCACGCAGAACTTGACTCTACCGGTTGAAAAGAAATGGAAAGGAACTATTAATAGTAAGTTGTTTCAGATTTCATAAAAATAGGCAGAATAATATTTGTCTACTCCATCCTTCACTATTTAATTGTGCGTTATAAGTTTTAGGTTTGTGCATACGGCTCACATCTAGAAAAGAAAGAGTGATAGGTAATTTGGAAAGAAAAAAGCCTAGACCTGTTGTGCTCTATCTGATGGACTTAATTTCACGGCATTTTAGAGGCAATATATAGAGTCTCCCTCCCTAAAGTCGATTCACTACGGAATCTTTAATTTTTATCTTTCAATATCTATAGTTGCTGAGCAAAGCAATACGTTTTATTTAAGAACTAAAAGCAGTTTCACCAACTAACTAACTACTGGGCTAAGTGTGTCTGATGAAGTAAAGTATACTCAAAATGAAAAAAAAAAAAAAAACAGTATCTTTATCGTTCTTGAGATTGAAAAAATTCAATCTGCAAGAACTAGTCTGGCGCACCAAAAAACGGAACGTTGGGATAACCCACTAATTTTACTAAACACAACGAGGAGTCCGAAAATCACATCCATTCTTTCCTCCGATGTGTCGTTTAGCTTCAAGAGGGGGGGGGGGGGGGTTTTTTAAAAAAATTCGAGAAGCGAACACTAATTTCTTGTAATTCAAGACGAGTTAGCCCATTCACTATGAATCGAAAAGAACGTTTTTTACCGGTGACGGGCTTCCTGATCTGCTATTTCTTTCCTTCTAACTTTATTTTATTGATTTTAAAATAACTAATAAGCTATTTAAAGAAAAACGTAGGCCTACTAGGATCATAAGCAATTTCCATTTTAGGACAGGCAGGTCATGTACCATCATGATCTGCGTTTTTAATTATTTTTTATGTATGAAACTTCAGTCCAATTTTGCCGAAAAAAAAAAATGGTGGATATAGCGTGTTAAAGATAATAATGTCACTTTTCTAAACCCAAAATGTTAAAATTTTCAACTTTGGATAGTATACATCAGTGTATTATTGCCCAGACCAAACAACCACGCCGAAGCAGCTCATCGTGGACTACAGTCAGAGCTTCAAATGGACCACCCATCGATTTTGCGGTTTATAGATGCACTTCGGAGGACCCCAAAAAAGTGGGACATGGTGTACGAGGCAATGCTTCGAGAAGAACCACCCAAGAAAAGAAGGACATATATTCAGGCAGATGAAAGAATTTGCCGTACTGTAATAAATCTTGAAACTGTTGACATAATACAATACTTGCAGGGTTTGGTCGATAATTCAGTCCTGGAATGATGATGTAATGGTGAATGTAACAAGACAAAATATACTATTCAATTTATCTACATTAGATTTCGCTGTTTAGTTCTTGTTTCATTGTTGATTCCTTTCCAATATCTCTGTTGCAAGTACGTACTAATGGAATGAATAGTAATGTAATGTTATGAATAGATATGAAGTTATGAATTTGCAAAATGCCTATTCCTTTACGTTAGATATATCATACAGATAACTTGACAGAAGCTTATTTTTGGGTGTCATAGGCTGCCTACACCAACTTTATTTTGCCTACTATTCCTATTTCAATGTACAGGGCCTATAAATGTCTACCGGTATTGATAACAAATCTGAAATAACTTCCTACACCTAGTTCCTTTTCAACGGGTAGAGACAAGTACTCCCGTGATGTGCTGAAACTTTACTGTGTTCAAGGTCTAGTTTTTGCCAAATAATTGCTGGAAATTTTACAAGTTCAGTTGCATCTTTTGACCTTATCGTGTTTCTAGTGCCTATATTTGTAATTTTAGTGCTAATTTTCACGTTTTTAGCAGGGGTGTACTGGTACCGGAACGGTCGTTTCGGTACTGCTACTTAGGAGAAAATATGTTTTATCCGTAAGTCTGATCAACGTTTTATTTCAACAACGAGTAATAAATTGTTCAACAATAATGAGATCAGTTTGTTTACAGATCAGTTGACAGCTGTGTTGGCGTCATGTCTATTGCCTGTCTGTTTTTAAACTGCCGGTCTTTACAAACCCATTGCATTACTCTTTGTTCTTTAATATTATTTGTTATTTCATATATATCTTCATAATTAAACTGTTCTACGGTCGATCGTCTATAATATATTGAGGTTGTTGATAAGTCGTTATGGTTACTGTCCGCCATATTTAGTCTTCATCTCTATAATCTCCAGTCTTCGTCATTTTTTATGTATTTGACACTATCAATTTGGATTTTAGTAGTAAATAACTGTTTGATAATACACTGTAGCACTTATTGATAAAACTATTACAAATTTCTTCTGATTGAGGCCGAACTTGTGAAAATTATATGTTGAAATTTCACTATAATTTGGGTGACACCATAGACTCGTCATCGGACCGGAACTGTTGGTGGCATTACCTATTGTTTTATGCCTATTCCTCACTTCAAAGTTATTGGTATGACACATGGTAAAAATTGAAACGTTCCGGTACTGAAAAATTTACGAGTGCGCCCCTGTCTTTTTAGTGCCTAAATATCCGCATTCTAGTTATGAAATACATTATAACCGGGAATAATTTAGTTTCCGGGGGTGGGGTATATCTAGGAATTCTACCCATGGAATATGTACATCAATCGACTCAGTTTGACAAAAGAAAATGATTGATATCCATATTGGCCACTTCCGGTTCATAGAGCATAATTTAGTTTCCGGGGGTTGGGAAATATCCAGCAATTCTCAACAAACAATATGCACATCAATCGACTCAGCTTGACAAAAGAAAAAGATTGATATCCATATTGGCCACTTCCGGTTGATAGAGCAATCATGGCTAAAATAAAATAAAAGATACACGTTAGCCAACCAGAGAGACCAGTATCAATATCAAAGGTTGTCAAACTGAGTGAACTGTTGTACGTATTATATAGGTAAAGTTGTTGAATATATCCCACTCGGGGAATGTTAATTATTGACTATAAACCGGAAGTGGTCACCCGGAAGGGACCAATATGGATATCAATAGTTTTCTTTTGTCAAACTGAGTCGATTGATGTACATATTTTTTGTGTACATTGCTGGATATTCCCCACCCCTACAAACTAAATTATGCACTATGAACCGGTAGTGGCCAATATTGATATCAATCGTTTTCTTTTGTCAAACTTAGTCGATTGATGTACATATTGTATGGGTAGATTCCTAGACATACCCCACCACCGGAAACTAAATTATTCCCTTATAACCTATTTAGATCAAAGGTTTTGCGCCCAAATGCCCTGCTCCGAAAGAATATGTTCTAAAGATCATAACTGAACTGTAGTTAAATCATAATAGCCTACCCAATTCTCATGTACACTGATTCATTTGATTATCCTGACTGAGGTTCTCTAGGTTTTCCCGTTTCACCAGGGGAACACAGGGATGGTACCTTAAGTAAGGCCCTGGTTGATACCTTCCACATCCTCTACCTAACCTATCGGCTTCAAATCCGAAAGTGGAAACACCCAATAGGCCCACACGTGCCAAGCAAAGCATACGAAACATTTTAAACATAATTATATTGATCTAATACAGTGTCGGTCGGTAATGTCATATTGCGCAACTGATCACATTTAGAAAATATACCCATTTGTCATTTTCTGTTGATCCGAGTGCACTTTAAACTCAAATCTTCGGTGAACGTAACAGTTCTAAAATTTGCATGTAAAAGATAAAGAAAAAATATATTATTCATCAATGAGAGGTTACTATAAAAAAAACTACCAGCGATGATATTTAATACTGACTCACGGTATAACTAAGAAAGAAGATACCCATAAAATCTTGATCCATAGACCAACAACTATTGTCAAAGTTGAGATGGTCCTGACAAAAGACAAATTACAACACCAAACTGCTCAAATAATTATTAAACAATTTATATTAAGTTCATCCATTTCCTTTCAGAACTTTCAGACTAATAAAGCACTCACTATAAATATACTGTATTTGTTCTAGGTCTAATTTGAAAGGGCTAACCTGATCCCCTTTCTGCAATTTAAGTGCCAGGGGCTCCTCAGTGAACCGAAGAAGTCTACACACAACTGTTTGGATGCCTCATATTACCACGTATATCGGAATATGCCACATTTGCAATCCAACCACAGTAACTCTTTTGTATCTTTTTTCATTAACGTTCGAGTAGTATTTATTTTAGGTATGTTGCAATTATTTTGAATAACACTCCCAACTACAGGTTGGTAGCCCTGAACAAAAGAACTCAAAAAGTCTCCAGCAAGGCCTTCAGACAAGCAAGTCTCCGCCAACCAACCAACTTGTTTCCAGTGAGACCCTCAGGCAAAGGAATGTTCAAGGGTAAGAGAGACACGTCATGTACTTGCCACCATTCCATATCTCTTCTCTATTAAAATAAACCAAGATAATCATTCTTCTAGTTACAAATGATTCATTAATGCAATAGTTTACAACAAACTACAAATGGTTCGTTCTCAGTCTCGCAGTTATCTTCCTTTGGAGACAGATTTGTGATGAAAGAATTGCTGTGTCATAATGAACATACTATACAGCGAAACCGACATTAAAACGTTATTGCACTTGTAGCTAAAGCTGCCTCCTCTTTTCTCATGTGTAGCAGTCTTTCAAACAGTAATAACAATATTCTCCGATGCCTTACTCTTTGTTCAAAGTGCAAAGTCAATCAAATCTATTTTCCTTTTAGACGTAACGTAATACCACACTTTTCCAACCACCTGCTATATTTCAACGATTTTCTCTACCCTCTCTCTGGACCGAAGACTGTTCTTTTTGAAATGTCAGCAATTGCCGCGAGTGAACTTCCACAAACTAAATCTACCTTGCATACCAAAGCAACATAGAAATAACAGTTAAAGTGACTACTTTTAAAAATCCATACGTAAAGAAAAACAAATTTACGACACTTACCACTTGTGTTCTACTTTGTATCCAGAGGATGCTGGTTACCTTTCCATTCTCTCTGAACATCAGATACGAGGCACTACACCTTACGAGTTGCGGCTTATTTACGCGGACAACACTCACTAGCTTTTTTTTTTAAAAAAAAAAAGAAAGAACAGCTGGTAACTTTATAATGAAAAAAATCAATGACACGAACTACTCTTAATGAAAAGTATAATTTTAAAACACTTCCCAGCTTGTTTCAACTATTCACAAATCTTCAACTCCACCTGAGTCTGGAAAATATCACTTGTTTCACTTTGCGAGAGAAGCACCTTGCATGCACCACGCAGTCAGCTCACACCCTTCCCTCCTGTTAATGGCGAGAATTTCCGACGATACACGAAAGTAACCGACTACGTTTCTGTTAAGTCTTCTCGCAAAACATGCTTGGAATGTCAACTCGGCTGGACGAGTCCACTTCAACATTATTCAGCACAGAAGAGGTAAATAACGACTCCCACGCACGCAATTTTTAAAAATATTTTGTTGTTTTATAGTTTGTTTACACATTTCATATGAACCATTTTTAGCCAGAACAACATAAGAAGATCACTGAACTAAAACAGCATCTGCAAGCCAAGTCAAGAATCGTCTTGAGTCCGGCTTAACGATTTTCATTTTATTACAAACCGGAAATGCTCTTGTGCGTGTAGGTTTCAGATTGACTTACCAATACTCTGACTTCAAAACAACCTGCTGAATGTGTGTTTTCAGACAGAACGGTTGCAGTGTTGCCAACTGACATACGCTGACTTTGAAGACCCTTTCGGAACGCGGTAACTGCAAGTGCATTCAATAATGTCACATGCCAGCTGGTGCTGAAATTAATTATAGTAAAACAGTCGGTATTTATGATGATCCAAATAATAAATAATTTATTTCAGACGGAGAAGAATCCATGTAAGTTTCGCACTTTGTTATTAAAACAGAGAAAATATTGCCTAAACGCTGCTCCGTTGGTAAAGCGTTGACTTGGATTGGATGGTCCTGGGAACGATCCCAGTGTCCGGCTTTTCTTTACCGGCCTGTGCCTAAGATGCACGACGAAACAGTGACGTAAAAAGCGCAACTATAAATACCGCGACGGATCAAACACCGACTAGGTTGCCATATTACTACCTTTTCAGGTCCTATATCCCCATTTAACAATTTCTTAATCACAACTCACCCGCCTTTTTGGACTGCAGAAAAAGCATTTTTTTTAACTCCGGCTCCGCTACCACTAGTAAGCAACAAGTCAACTTTCGTTGTTGTTTGAGTTTTTTCGGAAGCGATTTTATTCATACCGGCTCCTGAGCCGTGACTCTTGGCTCCAACGGCTCACTTCTTTTTGCGAGCCAGCCATGACTCATGAGCCGAGCGAGGCACACGTTTTATTCATACCACCCATTGACTTGTAAGAAATAATTACTTTGTGGTCCGTGGGACCACATGTCAGTGTTTATGTGATTGGAGAGATTAAGTTTTCACCTAGTCTTATATATTCAGAAATTGTTGTAAATTGAATTATCTTGAGCATTTTGCTAAGATTAGAAAGATCAATAATTTCTGGAAGATTTCTATCTTATAATAGACATGTGCAAATTATTTTGTATGTTTCTTGGAGAGAAAAATCTTTCAAAAATATCTGCAAT
>JAGDQP010015404.1:0-21068 GCA_022664845.1 Lepisma saccharinum
AAAATGAACTTAAGTAAAACAAAAGTAATGTACAACCAACATGCTGCAAAGAAGGAAGTGAAGATTAACGGAGAGACAATAGGCATAGTTGATGAGTATGTTTACCTAGGCCAGCTTAAAACATCGAATGCAAAGTTGACTGATGAAATAAATAGAAGATGTAAAATGGCGTGGAGTTCTTTTGGAAGACTACACTTTATTTTCAAAAGCAAACTTCCAATGTGTCTGAAGCGTAAAGTTTATAATCAATGTGTCTTACCTGTAATGATGTACGGCTGCGAAACTTGGACATTGAATGCGCAAACGACTCAAAGATTGAGAGTCACACAAAGAGCAATGGAGAGGTGCATGCTAGGAATAACCAGGAGGGACAGGAAGAGAAATGAATGGATTCGCGCACAAACAAAGGTAGAGGATGTAATCAAGACTGCGAAGAAGATGAAGTGGAGATGGGCCGGTCACATAGCTAGACGAACAGATGGAAGGTGGACGACAAATGTACAACAGTGGATTCCTAGAGAAAAGAAACGACCGAGACGACGTCCAAATGTAAGATGGGTAGATGAAATCAAGCGTTTTTCAGGAGCTACATGGATGAGGATATCAGCAGACCGAGATATGTGGAAAGAAAAGGGGGAGGCCTTCATCCAGCAGTGGATAGAAAACGGCTGAATATGATGATGATGATATATATATATTTCATTCAGTAGATGTAGTAAATACCTGGTTAGTACTGAGAGTTTAATTCTGATACTTTGAGATACCAAATATCTCTACAATAAAAGATGCAAAGACCATTCAATTGAAAGACAATTCGTAACACGGAAGTACTCAGTTACGGTACTTTAGAAGAATCAAAGGGACTTGCGGTTATTTGTAAATTCAAAGAAAAACGAGTGCCCTCGTAACGCAACAGAATTTTTCAAAATTTTTGTTTTCTGCAACATAATATAACTGGAAGGTAGATTCTTGCTATAACGCTTTATTTTGTGAACGTGATTCCAGCATGTGCCTAAAGACATGAATTTTTGCTAACCGCTTTTTGACATGAGTGAACTGAGCTACGTTACATGTTTTTATTTTTAGAATAATGAATAAGTCTATTTCTTATTTATCTTCAGTTTCGTTTACCATTACATTTAAAAAATCACAACTGTAATGAATCTTGTTTTATCCTTATTTTCAGTTAATCGGAAATTTTTCGTGCTGAAAAACACAGAGACGATTCAAACCTAACATTTAAATTTGTTTTTCAAATTTGGCTCGGAAGTAGTTCAGAAGTTACACTGTAACGAAAGGTACACTTTAGTAAGAGCACAATTTACACACCAAAAGTTAATAAACTACACGTAAAACAAACGAAACACCCTTAATGGCGTTATAGCTGGCAAACCTACCAGGTGGCGGATGTCCACCAAGTAAAAAATAAATACTAACACATTTGTAAGCATTTCTACAAAGAAAAACACATTTCCTACTCAAATTATCCTATAGAACTATAACCAGATTCATCTTGAAACATTCACTAATTTAGGTGAAATTAGATTTCTGATTTTGTCTAGTTTTAGTTTGGTTGAAATATCTTCAAGTGATAAAAAAAATTGTGAAGGAAAATTTCACAAATTTCTTTATCACGAAACAAATTTCACTTGGCTGTATAGACATTACACGGCCAAAATCATTGGACGTTCAGAACGTTCAAATCAAGTAGTCAATCAGGTAAGTTCTATTGCGTTATTCAACGTTTCGAAAGTTAATAAATTTACATATCTAAGATCGTTATGAAGATAAAAATTATGTTCCTATAAGAAATGGTGGACAAAGCAAGGTGATTTTAATCGAGAAAAAGTATATTGAATTTATGCAACCAGAGGAACTTTAGTACACGATACGGTTATATTAGTAAATTATTTTCTTCATAACATGACAACTTGTAAAAAGATGCAAGCTGCAAGATGGGAACTTTGAAATTACACTTTCAAATCGATTGGAATCATTATCTCTTCCATTGTATTGTGTGCTAGATCTTTTCCTTGAAGCTTTAGGGACGTGAAAGTTGTGCATCTATGACGAAGGCACCTCAAGTATTTTACTAGAAGTAAAAAAAATACGTGTACACCATTTTGACATATTTTGTATCTTATTTTATTTGAAAGCAAGCAAGTGACTTCAACAAAAAAGGAAAATAATTCAAACGGTTGATTAAATTGGTAATTTCCCATACAAAGATCCTATAAAATGTTCTGAAATAGAATGGCAATCATAACTAACTCCATTGTTCGCAAAATTCGACTAAAATACAGTAAATTTTTATCAGAGAACAGGTCGGAGGTGACAAATTAATCATATGACTTGATTGTTTCACTATTTACATGCATATGAGGAGTATGTAATAGAAACTTGGAAACCAATTCTAATATTTGAGAGGATTGAGAATGAGCACACAACTTTAAACATCTTTAAGAGAGTGAAGTGAAATCAATTTTTAAGTTTCTCAATTTGAAGAAAACAGCAAGTATTTAAAATGGATGAAAGGACATTTTTGATAAATGACTGATTTTTCATAATACATCCCACGTTTCAGGTTTTTTTATAATACGTCCCGCTGCGTTTAAGCAGAAAAAAATATTTTTTCTCATCATGTCAGAAAATTGTGTTTGTTTTTGGTAAATACTCTGGTGATTTTTCCAAAGCGTTATAAAATTGTCCATTTTCTTATGGATACACTCTCTTTTCACCTCTTTGATTTCTTGATTTGCTTTGTTAAAATATGAAGTTTTGAAGCAGTGACATTTGCATTAGTACTCGCTTCGGATTATTATATAGAAATGCTTGAGGGCTTGGCCCTGAGCAATTGTTTGCCATTTTGATTCATTGCTCAAAAAGAAATGGCTTAACAGCACTTGATAAGCTATTCTTATTATTTCCATGCAGTTTCTTTACTCCTTTAATATCTCAGCTAATAACAACTGACGCTTAGTCTCTCTCGGTTGTATCGTACCGAAATTGGCCGTGGTGATACAACTCTTTGTCACTATTGTGCATTAGAAACAATGGTAAAGTCTCGTTTGTGTGAAAAATTTCGATACTCATAGACAATAGTGAAATCTTCGCGATTTCGACTTCCATTGTTAAGGACTTCGATCAATGAATGTCTAACCAAAATTAGACAATACATACACATAATATCAATGAACGAAAATAGTGCGTCATGAACTATCCTTGTCACGAAAAATACAGGATTGAATATTAATTGTGTTGTGACTAACAAAAAGGAACTACAAAAAAATAACATGAGTATTCACGTGTTTATCGTAATACCATTTTTTTTTTATACATCCCTACAGAGTTCCTAGAAGCAGAATGTCTCTTTACCAGAAGAACCACGTCATTGCAAATGTACCGGAAAATATCAACTTAAAGAAAAAAGTCTGTAACACATAGTGGTGATATTCGGCCAATTCGCACCGGTTCGTCCGAATCGACTGTTAACATTTTGGTTGGTTCGCCGAACTGGTTGTTGAATCAATTCTAATAAACGATTCGACTCATTTGTTCAACTAATGACGGAAAACAACATTTCATTCAAATGATCCCCTTTTGTGAGGTGGACTAGCGCAGACTCACAGCGCCGTAATAAGACCTGTTTTTGGATTATGAAATGAATTTCCAGCTAGAGTCAAAGGCTATTTGGAAAGCTTATCTGGGCTCTATATTTTAATTTTAAAGAAATTACCAGAGGGAGAGAAACTGTAGTATTGGGATGTTGGTCATATTTAGAGAATCTTAACTTTTTGGAAGATTATTTTGTAAGAGCTGTTATTGCTCTCTTTGTCTCTTGGAAAGCAAGACACTGTATTATGAAAGCTCAATGACTGAGTAGAACTATAGACCTCATAATAATGAGGTCTTATTATGAGGTCTATGGTAGAACGTCTGCGATGGTTTCCTACTTAATGAATGACACTGGCAGCAAGCACAAAGTCGTGATTGAGGAAACTGTTACTTCTAACGCCTTCAGATATTCTATTCTGAAGGAATAACAAACTCAAGGGATTAATATGAGACTAGATAATCCAGTGTGTTATTGGCAACGTTGAAAGTAGACTACAAATTGGAGATCATCACGCAAACGTGAAATCTATTTTCAGTATTGGATCCTACTGCCTCACCTTCGGACGTGAGTATTTCACCTTACACGGAGACGCTTCATTTTCATCTTTGAGTAAAGCGATTGAGTTTGACATGTGGATAACCGGAAAATAGGAAATTAACGCTATGTTCTTACCACACACTAAGCTACAAAAATACCCATATCCTAGTTCAGCTAAAGCTGAACAAGCATTTAGGGTCATGAACCTCACCTTGCACAGTAAGAAGGAATGCTCGGAATGTTAGTTACATGCAGCGTTCGAAATTAACTTTTGGTAGCACTGGCCCACGGAGCCACTGAAATTTTTTTCTTCACTATTCCTACAAAAATTTTATTGGTCCTTTTTCAGATCAGTTAATTATAATCGGCGTAACTTTTTTAGTCCACTTTATCATAATCATTTAGGGTACAGGCTTATATAGGAAGCCAAATACGAAATAATAATTATAGCCCGTAAAAATTATACGACAAAGCAAACAAGATCATGCTTAACAAATAGGAACGTATGATGTCTGAATTATCATACTTACTTTGTTTTTATTACACTAAATGTATTCTACGAAAGAATCAGCTGGGAATCTGGGGCCATATGGAGAAATACTGGGGAGTCTGGCTCTATCTCTTTTATCTATAAAGAAGGATATTGCTGGAGAAAGGTCATAATTACACAATATGGATTCAGTGATAAGACGGCGTATCCGCGTTGCATAGGAGTTATGTTTCCTGTCTCCGGCACTTGCGGCAGAGGTATCAGCAGATATGTTAGTTCCTAAGATTCTACGATTTCAAGATTTTGTTTTTTGTTTTTGGAAACAGAAAGAAAGCACTTCGATAAAACGTTAAATACAGCACACAGATATGTTTATTAATAGGGTTTATATTGGAACTTTAGAAAGCGACCCACAGTACCACTGACAGTTTTGAGTTACTGGCCCTTGGAAGTTTTTACTGGCGTGGACCACCGCTAATTTCGTGCGCTGGTTGCATCTGTCATAAAATGGATGTCTAGGTTTTAACGCTACCCAGGGCCGAATTTAAACCTCTAGGCGCCCTTGGTCCATTACTTACAGCGCTCCGCCCCCTCGCTTTTTCATTTTCCTCTCACCCTTCCCCTACTTTCCCCTTTCCATTTTCACATTATGACAATTCGTCCTGCCTAAAGGCCATAAATAAAATTGAATTCAATTCAATTCAACAAGATTATAATTAGGCCATCTTTTTTTTTATTAGTATGTCATCCATTTTGCTATTTCTTTTTACGCAATAAGAAGAACTGTAGGTTTACGTAATTGAACCCTGCAGTTTGTATATCGATCCAGCCGTCAATACCTCGCTGCTTAGAACTTGCAACTTCCCAGTTACAAAATCTCTATGAACCGGCAAACGCGACTCTACAAACTCATTCATTACGTAAATATGTGGGCAGCTGGGGCCGCGGTGATTCAGTGGTTAGAGCGCACACCTCTGGCGATTGAAGTCGTCGGCTGAAACCGTACTTGTACCATGTGAGCTTTGTGGTGTACAAACACCGTGTGCGTGAGTTTTCTTGGAATTCTCCCGTTCCCTCCCACATGCTTCATTCCACCAATCATCCCATCATCATCCATCCGGCCTGAGTTAAAGCATGGTCTAGGGTTAAAGCTACCTAAAGGCCTTTAAAAATTCAATTCAATTCAAACGTGGACAGTTCTTTGAATGTTAAACACCATATCCGGGAATACAGTATTTATCTCCTAAAGATATACGGTCAAGTTAGGGAGAAAAATAAGGCTTGTTTCTATTGTTATAAAAGAGAGGTTAAGATATATTTGAAAATGTTAGCTATTCTTAGATCAGATCGGAATAGGTTATAGGAATGTAGCAGCCGGTAGCTCAGTTAAGGTACCATCCTGATGCTCGTGTGTTGAAACTAATGCAAACTCTGGAAAACCTCAGTCAGGACGGTCAGCATGCGGGAACCGAACTTACGGTACCTATCCATTGGCTGTAAAGTGTGCCCCTAGGCCCGGGCCTAGTGGTAAATCCGGTCCTGAGGCTACCCGTCAACCAATGGGATTCAGCAAAGTATATTCAATTTCGGTTGAGAAGCGGACTCCATATTACAGAAGACCGAGGAGTGAAAAAAAAATGGAGAAAGGTATAGAAACGCCAGAGAACCTTTCATCGTAACTTCCCTCAGTCCCATCCCATTAAAATTAAGTTGGTGATGAACGAGCGTAAAAGCCATTTGATATGAAATTGTAACTCTTCATATTTTCAATATAATACGTAAGTACGTTGTTTTGTCTTTTACACTCTTTTAGTTTAATTTTTAAATTCATAAGAAACTGATCTCTTAACGTCAAGCCTTTACAGCACAACATTCAACGAGAACGAACGGTTCTGCGATTAGACAAAAAACACTAATATGGGGAGGCAAAACCATAACAATTTTAATTTTTATCAAAATAATTCATTTAAAACCAGATTGCTGTTGGTGGTATTTCATTCAGTTCAATATTGAAAAGGACACACGCTCTTTCAAAATATTCTCTATGGAAACTCTCATTTTCCTTTTTTCTAACGCAGTAATATATATGA
This sequence comes from Lepisma saccharinum, assembly GCA_022664845.1. Classification (NCBI taxonomy): domain Eukaryota; kingdom Metazoa; phylum Arthropoda; class Insecta; order Zygentoma; family Lepismatidae; genus Lepisma; species Lepisma saccharinum. The sequence goes on from JAGDQP010015404.1 coordinate 6,734, forward strand.
ATATTTAATGAATAAACAGGAGTTACGTGATACAGTTAGATTTCTTTATACATGATTCAAAATCTCTTCTCTTTATTGGGCAACTCAACTGATGTAACTTGAGAAAACGAATCTTGCCTATCTTTAATGTACTAGCCCTACTTTCGCGTTACAAGGTAAAAAATCGTAAAAAAAAAACAAAAACTGTTCGCTTACTTCAAGATTCTTTGCCAGCTACTTAGTCTTAACACTTGAAAACTTGCATTAAACTGGAAAGCAATAGAGTTGCCGTTTTGGGCTCCAGAATAATCCGCTAAAACTTTTATGAGAAACTTCTCAGCAAGTCTCACTTAAAACGTAACTCTACAGATATCTCTAACTTCGAGATTCGACTCAATGACAGGCCTTCTCACACACAAATCTAGGACCATCTCTGGTAACAGAAATATGACCTTCCTCAATAGTATCGACGCATCGTACTCGAGTTGAAGGTTTTTATTTCTGTTGCCCTTCCACAAGTAGTCTAACAAGACCCAGCAGCAAAGTCTATTATCCCTATTAACATTCAAGTAGTCTTCCATAACCCCAATAGTAACGACGCATTGTACTCGAGTTGTTACTTCAGGCTTTTGAATGTTAAAAAATACTAGACCTTCTTGTGGGTAACCTAATTTAACACAACTCTTTAAACTTGAAATCTCTAAGTTCATTCGCAGCAGAATCAAAAATACGTTCATTTCAAATACAACTAACGTTCTCTGGCTCATTCAAAAATTTGCACCTTATAGGCAGTCTTAAAAAAAACCTCGCAATTAGAGAATAACAAAACGAAACTTAGTACTTTAACAAAGCCAGTCTGCACTCTGGCTTCGCTGCACCACTTTGACTTCAGATGATTCTACTCTCCAGAACCCTTCCCCAGCGCAGTGGCAGACAGAATGGCCTGTCTACATGACCAGTTACAGCATACCAAAGACCTCTGACAAGGGCTCAACTCTCTCTTTATATAGCTACAGCAGACACCTCCCTCTGAGCTCCCCATTCTGCATTCACTGAACATGAACGAAAATAGCTTTCACCAAGTTTTTTTTTCCTTTCTTTTACCTTGTAACAGCGAAGTTTAAAAGCAATGCTTTTCCTCTATCATCACAATATACAGGGGTTGGACAAAAAAATCTAAAACGTTTAAAAAAGTGTGAAAATCATACCTAGTATGGTGTGGGGCCTCCTTTTGCGTCCAAAACAGCTTGGATCCGACGTGGAATGGACGTATACAGCTCCTGAATCGTGGTGTGTGGAATGTTGTACCATTCTTCCTCCAAAACATGCTCCACTTCCATAAGGGATGATGGTGGAGGGTAATGAGACCGAACACGCCTTTCTAACACAGACCACAATGGCTCAATGATGTTCAGATCTGGTGATTGTGGAACCCAGGGGAGGTGTGATAGCTCCTGATCATGCTCCTCAAACCATGATTGCACCATTTTTGCAGCGTGACAGGGTGCCAAATCATCTTGGTAGATGCCATCACCATCCGGGAACAATGTGTGGGCCATGGGTAGAACCTGGTCCCCCAAAATGGCCTCATACACCTTAGCATTCATCGTTCCATGCAGGGCTATGATGGAACCTGCAGAAAACCACGATATCACTGCCCATACTGTAACAGAACCACCCCCATACTTTACAGTTGGGCGTAGACAGTCTGGATCATAGGCCTGCGACGGTGTTCTCCATACGTAAACACGACCGTTTGTTGGAAACAAGGTGTAGGTCGATTCATCGGAATACATTACGTGTTTCCACTGATCAAGCGTCCACTCCTTGTGGTCCTTGCACCACTGGATACGCCGCTTCGCATTTACTGCTGTGACCAGAGATTTGGCGATCGCGGCCCTGCCATGAATTTTCATTTTATGAAGTTCCCGTCGCACTGTTTTTGATGAAACCAGGTTCTGTAGGCCGGAATTGAGTTCAGACGTAATTTTCATTGCAGTGGTCTGCTTTTTTAGCTGCTACAATCCGTTTTAATGCCCTCCTGTCCCTATCGGACAGGATTGTCTTTCGACCACTGTTGTGCTTTGCAGACGTTGTTTGCCCATGCATTGTGTATGCCCTCGTGACATTGGACACAGTGCCTGTCGATACCCCCACAATGGTCGCCACTGTTGTCACTGAAGCTCCAACCAGACGGGCACGAACGATCATGCCTCTTTGGAAATCTGTCAGGTCGCCCATTTTACCGCACCACTTGCACACCACGACACTCACAGGTGAACTGGGTACTGCTGACGGAAGAGGAAGGTCCACATGTACTATGATTTTGTCTCGTAGTATTTTCCAATAATAATAAAGATTAGATGTCTTCAAATCTCCCAGATTAAGAATATGCAAGTGATCGATTCTCTCATAGTTGAATTACACATATGACGTAACTAAACATTGAATTGAAACAACTATCATGGATTGATAGTTCACCATCTCAAGAAATCTTTTCTTTATTGCCTGAATTGAAAACTCTTCATGTCAATTTACACTTGCACGACAATTGTGCTTCAGATAAACGTATACATAGTAATGATCGACCGATCAGATAATATCCCGACATAGGATGAGATGACTATACGCGAGGATGTGCGTGCATACACATCCGGACACTCGGACCTCTCACAAGCAAGCACAATGTCGTTAAGTCGTTTATTGACTAGCAACGCTATAAAAACAAACAAGACGCGATAGAACATTCCAAATTACCGCCGCAGAACAATTGATACTCGTAACTATGAAAATGGCAGTATAGCCAAGACATGAATATAAAAAACCTTAACCGCATTTAATTTCAACTTACAGGAACATGACACATTGAAAACAAAACACGATCGGCAACCGCAACACGTGGTGTACGGTGGCAGCCCACACTTACGTGTCCTGTATGACGTGTTTTTAGATTTTTTGTCCAACCCCTGTATATAACACAATTAGAATAAACTATTATTTACAAATTAGTTATCAAATTAGTTAGCCTAATAAATGATACCTTATAAACCATTATGATTGCTGAAAAAAGTCATATTTAATGAATACAATTTACATATAAGAAAATAGTAGGGTCCAACCTGGCACTACAACGTGTAGTTGTATAGAGTTTGGGGTACTTATATAGTGACAGAAGAAGTGTCTTCAGTTCGCCTGATTCATCTTAGAGGAAAAGATATATAGCCTTTGCACTTGTAACGTCAATTATTTTGTGTACTTATTTTTACGAATGTTCAGAATTTTAGGCAAAATGCTTTTGTTCATCTCTAAGTTATTCGAATTGACTGTTTATTCTTTTTGCATATGGAGAAAGAGCTACAGATAAAGTATGTATAGTTCATTCTGCACTTAACTAACCTTGTCTATATACTCACATTTCATGCATTCAAAAGCATTTCATCACAAGCTTTCAATTACGTATTACTTAACAGTTATGAAAATTAGAATAACACTCACTCCTTGGAAGTTGCTGGAAGTGACTGAAGTCTAAAATATGCTCCCAGCAAAGTTATTTTGATTGTTTGTGGCTCTTCGTTTCTAAATCGTGAAGAATCTGTAAAATGTTTAAGTGAAGTAAAAACCTTGAGAAGTTCCAAGTAGCGCGAATCGGCTGTTACTTCGGTTGAATATTACCATTGGTAAAGCTACGCAAACAAAAATGCTATGTGGTATTGGGATTACAGATTAGAAAACTGGTAATATGTACTGAATGTGAAAAATGTTTGACATAAACAATTAACCCATTTGCAAAAGTATTTACGGAACAGATCCAGTTTACGATAAGCACCGAAGTTAACGATCATAACCACAAGAAAATGTTGAACCATTAATATGATCGAAATGAAATTTAAATCAAATCATATTTGCACTAATCTGGGTTAGAATTGTAATTAAATATGTAGTTTTCGACATTTCAATACCATGAAAAAAATAAGAGGCAGATGATTTGGTTTTAGAAGATGATGCTTATAAGGGTAATTCTCATATAAGAAGACTTTTATGTCCATTATATATTTGACTTAATATATTTGAATTAATATTTTTGTGAATATTAAAGTATTTTCTATTAAACAACTACGATTTGTTGAAGCAAACGTCATGGATCCTATTTACTTAAATTTATTTGATGCTGAAAACCATTTCTGAATGTGTCACTGCACATTACCATCCAGTGGTCCTTTCCTAAATTCTTTACTTTAAAATACAATTGCTTCTCGTCCTCCCATTTAAATTCACTGAAATTGCTGTCAGATATGAACAAAGTACCTGGCAATTATTAAATATGCCTGTTATTAAGATTTAGTGTATACTTTTGTTGCATTCGTTATATAACACCTGTCCAGATTGTTTAAACATTACCGCCCGAAGAGCAAAATCACCTCGATACTACATAACTACAACCAGAGTATATAGTAGTCTAACGAAAGTGTATGACCTCACACGAGTGGTGTTTGTTTTTCGAGGTAAAATGCACACTGCTCGTGACATATTTGGGAACGTAAGGAGTTATAAAATGGTAATGTTGTCTTGCGTATTTTTATTGCTTTAATTACCACATATTGATAAATTTTGAGTTGTATTACTGTTATGATATGAAGAAATTAGTAACTGTTTTTGAAAGCTTTGCACAGTTGATGAACCTAACCTTAAGGTCGCAGCACGCAAGACACCCCACTCTCACATTCTGAATTCCAGTTTCACATTACCATCCATTTTACACGCTTTATATTAACTTGCTGTGTAATCATCTCTGGTACAAATCTTGTAATTGATTTTTAGCTCACTTCCTATCATCCGATTTCTTTGAAATTTTGTAAACTTGCTTGCTTCCGATGACAATACAATATTCAATCATTAGATATACGACAGAATAATCCAGTTAACTGTAATTAATTAATTGGAAATTATCCTTAAATGCACGCAACGCCGCATCTATTGTGTGACATTTGGGTTGCCTATCTCGTAGGGAGTTTAATATTCATCTATCATATATAAAAAAAATTAAAAAGGATGAAAAAGACACGCTTTTTTAAGATGGACTAAAAAGAAAAACGTAATAAATTTAATCTTACGAATCGGAAAATAAAAAGCGTGGGTGCTCTTCCTTACCTTACCATAAAATCATAATGTCTAAGAGCACCCACGTTTTTATTTTCCGATTAATAAGATTAATTCAATTTATTATTTTTTACTTTTTAGTCTATCTTAAAAAAGCGTGTTTTTTAAAAAAAAAATATTTTTTAATTATTTTTTATTAACTTACTCTGTAATCATGTTTCATCTCTGGTACAAATCTTGCAACGTTAATTTGACTCATTTTCCCACGTCATACAATGATGAAACTTTTCACAGCGACGTAAGTCGGGTGACAATACAACATTTCATTGTTAATTTCATTATATTTCTATATATGTTTATATTTTAAGAACATATTTTAATATTTTGTTATTACAGACTTCTTTATCCTAAAATAAACACTAGCTTGCACCGCGGCTGGGTTTGGCTGGTTGCAGAACACTTTAGGATTTGGACAACAAACTATTAGCTGGAGAAGAAGTATGAACACCGAAATAACTCGAAAAGAATAATAAATACAATTAATTAAAAAAAGGATTTAAAAACAAGAAATATTTTTTTAAAAACATGCTTTTTTAAACAAAGAAAAATTGACTAAAAAGTAAAAAATAACAAATTTATGAATCGGAAAATAAAAGCGTGGTGCTCTAAGATATTATGATAAGGTAAGCAAGAGCACCCACGCTTTTATTTTCTGATTAATAAGTTTATTATTTTTTTTACTTTTTAGTCAATTTTTCTTTGCTTATAAAACGTGCTTTTTTAAAAAATAATTTTTAAATTATTATTTTTTAAGTTTCACATTACCGTGCAAAATATGTTATATTTCCAACGGACGGTAAGGTGAATCACAAGACAATAATATGATTTTGTTCAGTTTCTTTCATTTCACTTTGTTTTATATGGCAACCTAAAAAGTATTCAGTTCCAAGAAATGATTTTGAGTCTATTTACACCCACTTTCTTCACTGAGAAATATTTTAATAGTTTTTCGGATAAATTTTTATAGTTTAAACAAAACACCAGCACAAATGTTGTTTTGCTTGTAAGTGTTCTGTAATAATAATGTGATTTTAAATAATTATTATAAAATTAGAACTTATGACGGCCTGACACGTAGATGCCTAAAGGATATAAATAAATTAAATTCCATTCCAATCTGTGAGATTTTATTTATGCCTGGTGAAAGAGTAGAATATATATATTCAAGGTATTTAGTAAACAATGGTAAATACCCCTAATTTCCTACTTGTTACTTTGTTTCTTTTCAAGGAAAAGCTTAACGAAAAGAAGCTCTAGAAAGGAAGTATAAAGTGGTGGAAAATAAGGAAAAAGAAAATATACTTCTTACAAGAAAAGAGACCTCTCACAATTCAATGCGAAACAGAAGACTGTTTTATGCATCTTACGAAGGCAGAGGGATGTGTAAAGAAAAAGAGTTTTACATTCTACGCAATTAATCGTGTCACGCTGTTATCGATGACATATTAATAAAGCAGTGAAATTTCTTCAATGGAAGCAAAGAAAAAGTAAATTCACTCGGAAAGTTTATGGGTTCTTTTCCTTTTTATTCTAAGGTTATGAACATTCTACTCTCTCAGCAGATGCGAAATCCACAATAACCAAGATTAAATGTAAGAAAAGTACTGACCAAGGCAGTTGTACTCTCTTAGGTCTTAGGCCAGCGTCTCCAAGGTAGCGGGTTTCAATCCCGCCCAGGGCATTTTGTGAATTCTAACATGTATTGCACTCATCAAATTAAGACGGACCGAAGTCAAAAGATACTAAAATGACCCATATGAATAAAGTTTTACCAATTGTAAGAAACAAAGGAGGAATTAAAATCTCTTTTGCCACTTTTAATCGCCTCAAATCATTTTGTGTGTTGAAACCGAGATAGAAGAATCGTTATACATGGATGTTTTTTTGACAATCCCAGAGATGCTGACACAAGGAAACTATTACATGTGCCATTCGGACACATTTTCATCATGGATGGGATCTCTGTGATCTCCACTTACGTGAGGAATTTTGAAAAAAAATAAACGAAAATATCCTTTTCAGTTGAAAATTTTCGTGTTTTATTTTTTAAATCCTCCTTCACTGACAACAAATCTAGACAAACTTGCAATACATGACTGGGTAGTGGCAGTTACGATCCTTGGTTTCTGGGAAAAGTAGGTGGATTAACATTTAACAAAAAAACGGATTCTTTTTTAAACGGAACGGTAAGAAATTTATAAGGCCTTCGGCTCCAAGTGTTAAACTCCTTCCATGAGTAGTACTACATACTGAACGAACCACCAAAAAAAGTGAATTTGCGGTGGCCAAAAAGTTAATGCGCTCATTTTCTGTGCGCACGGTCCGGGTTCCAGTTCCCCTGGGTCCATTGAACGGAGTATTTTGGGCCCTACTTTACGAGGACCTGTAGGTCCCGTTTTAGAAGCTCATCAGCTCGTTTAGGGCGTTAATTTAATCTATCACCAAAAAGATAAATTAATGGGCAGAGTTTCAGATGAAGCCTTTGATTGAAATGCTACTTTAGTATTTGTTGTTGCCTGTTTATCTACCTTGTTAATTAGTACTGGTAATTATATACATTAAAACTTTATTTAAGTTATTAGTGAATTAATATTTTAATACAGTTTTATCTATGATTAATCTTTCAAGTCACAGTGCCGTTCACAATGTCACCTTACCATCCTCTATGTTAGGACATATTTTTTTTTAATTCCTCCTTCTAGAAACGTTGGTCCACTAAAAAGATGCTGGAGTTTCATGATGCGCTTCTGTCCTAATTGGATCTTAGAAACTACTTTCATAATAAAATAATAAGTTCTTAAATAAAAATTTTCATTCAAATTTGTTAACCCAGTGTTTAAAAAAAGTAAAAGCAAAAACTCTTGTGGGTGATATTTAATCTTTCTAAAGAAATAAGCATAAGGGTTCTGAGAAATGAGGTGCCATTGATCTTAGCATAGTTAAATGTTGTACTTGTATCATAAATTTACACGGACGGTAAAGTGAATTTATCATGCTCTTTTCGACATTTTGTACCAGAAAATAAAACTCTGGATAATTAATTTAAATCTGAAAAACTTTTCTGCAAGCATTGCCTTAACAAAAACTGAATTTTCATTATTTTTTTTTCTTCGAAAAATAAATATATTTTTTTTTTTTTATCGTTTACTTATTTGAGAATTACACATAAAAATCCACAGAGAACACAACCATCATGTTGAGCCAATATGACCCTCAGGGCTTAATTCTGTAAACTAAAACGAAAATTTGGTTGATTATTCTGAAGTATTGCATAACTTTATCTTAGAAGGGAGATGTACGGCGTTTAGATCAAAGAGTTCAACCATACTTTAGTCTCAGAAATCACACATTCAGTATATCTAACCCAAACACGTCCATCCCTACTGACGACCAAGACTGAACGAGATAAAACTCTTTTAAATTCTTTGTTACACCCACTGGTGGATTTTAGTTTCATTTTCTGGCGTGGCTCAGTGCTTGGAAGGGATATATTTTGGGGGCAGTATGACAGGTCATTACATGATTTTGCTTGGTTCAACCAGACGTCTGGAAACTTTTGACCTGGGCTGGCTTCGCCAGGCTGAAATCTATCACTGACTTTTTGCTTTAGTCGATTAGTGTCTCTATATCCATACGTTTAAAATACAGTTTATTATACAGGGTGGCCAAAATAAAACTGGTCCGGAAAAGGGTTTTCGGAAAACATAATATAAACTGCTAAAAGATCATTAGAATTTGGGACAGACATAATTGGGTGTGAGAGGATCAGGCGCAGACATGTGAGCATGTTGGAGAGAAGCATGCGAAAGCAACCAATTGTTTGAGTCAGCGCAGACATATGACAGCAACCAGTTGTTTGACTGAGAGGTGCAGACGTGTTTAGTGATATGTTGAATGCAATACAAAATGGTGCTAACGATAAAACAGCGCGTGTTCATTGTTGAGTGTTATACGAAGCATAATTCGTGGAAAACATGTGCTGAACTCTTTGCACAAGAGTTTAAGACTGAAAGTGTGTTGGGAAACCTCCAGCAAAATGTGCAATGCAAAACTAAGTCGTGAAAAGGGCTCTGTAGCGAATAAAAACCCTAGCTATTCGAAACGAGTTCAAACACCAGGAAACATTGCTCAAGTGAATGATAGCCTGCAAAAAAGTCCAACAAAATCTCAACGCCGGTTATCTTTGTTAGTGGGAATTAACAGATCGTCGTATCAGAACATTATCAAAAAGTACCTTCATCTTTGTCGTTACAAATTTTGTGTTGTGCATGAGTTAAAACTTCCAAACATGCGCGTGTTCAATTCTGCTGGTGGTTTCTGAATGAAATAGAACAAGGACTTTTGGATCCTTAGTTTTTCATTTCTTCAAATGAGGCCTGGTTAAGCCAGTCCGGATATATGAACTCACAGAACACGCGATCAGTACGTTCAGCAGCCGCTGCAAAATCTTAAAATTTGTGCTTGGTGCGCAATGTCCGGTTTCCGAATCATAACACGATTCTTTCACAAAACTATTAATGCTCACTGGTATGTCCAGTGTCCAGAATCAATGTCCAGAATCAGTTTAATTCATTTGTGGACCAACTCTCAGAAGATGAAGGACTGTATGCATATTCTCAGCAAGATGGAGCAACAGCACACACCACATTTGCAACCTTGTCACGAGTTCATGATGTGTTTGGCAAGGAGAGGATAATCAGCAGAGACAGTAAAATCTCCTGATCTCTCTCCCCATGATTTTTACATGTGGGGTAAGTTGAAGAGTCAGGTCTACTCAAATAATCCTTCCACACACTGGAAGATCTACAGCACAACATTGAAACGCTATTGCTGCCATTCCTCAGGCATAGCTACTATGCGTGTCTCACAGTTTGATAAATCTAGCACAGCGCAGCATCAACGGTGGTTATTTCTAGTATATCTGTAAAGAGAAGTTCCCCTGTTCATTAACAAGGGTAATTTAGAGTCAGTATTATAAACATTTTTCAGGGCAGTTTTGTTTTTGGCCTCCCTGTATGTTTTGTGAAATTTGTTAATCATTGTGATACTCATTAAACATAATCAATTAAATTGTTTTTTTAATTAATCAGCCAGTTACCAATCAATTATATCTATAGAGTCTATCATCTTTGTGTTTTAGGTCTAGTCCTTTTCTAGAAAGGCGATCTGCAAATTCTAAGGCAGTTGTATACGTATATTCAATAAATAACAAGGCAGAGGATACCTCCTCACGAGCACTATGGTATTGAGAAAACGTGAGACATATCTGAAATATAGATACTGGTGTGAGGAAGACCCGCTCATGTTTCTTTCGCTAGATGATGTATGTATCCCGAAACAAATGTGAAAACGATGCTAGCCAAGCAGCGGCTGCGTCCATTTTGTTCAGTTTAAAAGCGACACCAGAACAATAGGCGTGTCGCATGACCATGTCTCTGCAATCGCTGCAGCGTTACAACGACGCTGGGGGACGACTCTCTCTCAGCAGATGTTACCAGTGATGAATGTTGGTGCCACCAGTTTGAGCCCGAGACCAAACGGCAAAGTCTTCAGTGGAAGCACACAACGGTTTCAAATGGACGATGAAGTCAAGGTGTGCGTGCGCAATTCGTTCCAACAGTAGCCGAATGATTTCTATGAGCATGGCATTCTGAGGCTAGTATCACAATGGCATAAATGCCTAAACAATTGCGGACAATACTTTTAAGATTAGTGAAATAATTACTGTGAAATATTCGTTGCCTCGTTATTTATTGACTGCTTCTAATATTTTACTTCTTCTTAGTCCTTTGAGCAGGATTCTAATGAAAGAAGAGAGAGTCAACCTGAGCGAGATTAAGTACATGCTCCACCCAGAAGTTATCGAGAAGATGCAACCACCTGGCTTAAATCCTTCTCTTGATCAATGTCGTTCATCAGATAACCAAAATCATCAATAATTTATTCTGTATCAATATATGTTATTGAAGTCACGTGTTCTTGTACCCATGGTGAATGAGAGTGAAACCAAATCAAATAAAGTGAGATATTGTAATAAGTAACCAAAAGGTCTGTGCCGAGGATCCGTAGTCTAATACCATATAAACTTGCGGAAATACCTTAGCGACTTCGTCCCATCCCACTACCAGAAAAGCACAGATCCTTCTCTCCTTCTTTTACCACAACCACTCCACGCGCCCTGCCACGCTTTTCCTTCCATCATTGCCAAATTTCTTTCCGAAAAAAAAAGGTGAAATAAGAAGAAAGCACTATTATTTTTCACCAACAAAGAAATTGTATTGCAGGAATGTACAGTAAGGCCTATAAGGTTATGTTATCTTATTTTCAACTTGTGTTCATAGGAGTTTAAGTTGTACTTTGTAACTGGCTTCCGACAACAAATCCATTTTTTATTAAGAAATGTTTTAATTCGGTCATTTAATACATAAAACTTTCAAAAGAAATGGTTGAAATGGAGATCGATTTTTAGTTTCAACCTACTTGCAAACCCCCAGCCCCGTCTCTCTCTCTCTCTCTCTCTCTCTCTCCTCATACACACACGTGATATATATATCAAACAAATATATAATAATCGCAAATTCACCGAGCCTCCTGGTCTAGGGGTTAGCGTTGCTGATTACGGGTTGAAGGGTCCACATTCGATTCCCGGCGCTGCCAAGGATTTTTTTCAAGGCTTGTAGGTCTGGAACTGTGCCCACCCAGCATCGTGATGCCATTGGGGAGTTACTATGAATAGAAGATAGTTGCGATCACAGTGAGCTCTCCTCTCCCAACCCGTCTGGTCAGCGTGGGAGCAGTAGACCATCTCCTCCCTCCGGGGAGAGGTCTTATCCAGTAGTGGAACGTATATGGTTGTGATTTATTATTATTATTTACATATCAAACAAATATATAATGATCGCAAATTCACCGAGATGTTTACTCCTTTTCATTACATCGGAGGAATGCCAGGATTATGCCTTGAATCGAGGTGACATTTTATCCCCATCTCATTTGAATTTGAATTTTATGTATGGCCATTAAGCACCTAAAGCTCAGACCGGGGAAGGGGAAGGGAAAGTACGCGAGATAGTGTCGGCGAGGGCCTATGTTAAGGGTGCCATCCCGGCATTTGCCTGGTGTGACAGAAAAAAAACTGGGAAACCTCAGTCAGGGTGGTCGGCCGCTGAGATCGAACCCACGACTTCCCGAAAGCTACGCGAACGCTCTACCACTTACCTACGGTGGCTTAGTATCCCCATTTCATGTAACAAAGATGAAGTGAATAACTTGATGGCCTGTAACGTGAAGAGTTGTAAAGGCAAAAAATGTACAGTATTTAATAACGTTCCCTTTTGTGTGGACAAAAAAAAAGATGCATAACACAAGAATGACAAGTTCTCATGTACTTCCAGTACCTACAATCAAAGAGTTAAGAAACATTTCTCTTTGGAGACAAACAACCGCATTCACAAACTTTTTTGGAGTAACTAGCGCTGTACTAAAGAGTGACTACCAATATTAAAATATTGTTATTAAACTCGTTAGTACAGCGCTAGTTACTTGAAAAAAAAAAGTTTCTGAATACGGCTGCATTTGTTTTTCTCATAACTAGTAGACTAGAATGTCTGCTTCAGGAGAACCATCTTGCTGTTGTTTATTATATTCAAAATATACATTAAAAAAGTCGAGAATTGAATGCTCACTTTCAAGAAGACAAAAATTCGTTATCAGTCGTAAACTTCTGGGAAAATATTGTGGATAAATTCTCCGCCTTACATTAGTAATGAAATCCTATCCATGGAGAACTGATAATTAAAAACAAATAATCTCTTTATTTGATAAATTGATTAAAGCACACACACACACTCACCAAGATAACAGTACAGATGAAACTTAATCAACACTGGCACCAGCTACCAATAGCATAACCAAACAGTACAAGAAGTTATCAACTTCTAAAATTTCAATTTAAAGGGCGGAATACAAGTGGAATTTGGCAACATAGGCACCAGCGAGGGTGGGAAAGTGACGATACAACAACCCTGTCAACATGTGTTAGTCGTAAAATCCAGGGTTCAGATGACATCTGTTCTGGTGGAATTCCAAGAAAAAAGGCGCTAAGGCCGTTCGCAAACTATACCTCATGAGGTCTATGCTAATACTAGACTTGGGAGAAATGAACACTGGGCAGGTATAGGAGTTGAAATGCTGCACTCTCAGAGACCACTCCAACTGAAGTTTTCTAGGAGTTTCCTCAGTTTCCTCCAGGAAAAGTATCGAAATATATCTAGAATAGAGACTCTGGCCTTTACCTTCCGATGCCTTTTCCGCAGGATAATCCATGTGTTTGCCGATGGACATTCTCACTCAGAGAAGTGAAGATCTTGGATCATAAAGAGTCCATGAAAGTAAATTTAGTATATCATGGATTACCAAATGCCACTGTCCAACAAAAATTAATTTTGTATAAGAGGAGAAAAAATATATACGTGCAATAAAACACGTGTTTGCCTAAAACTAGTATTTTCTACGATTGAAACAAAAACTCTTACCTTCAAAATGCCAACACTATATCTGCATATCATTCGTCCTTGTGGACTGCATATATTTACGAAAAGAAGAGTAAATTAACGAACGGAAAGCTTTCAAACCAATCGTATGTCCTTTAATGTCTGATCTTGACCATCAAGCTCTTTTTAATTGGTGAAAAGTTTTATAACCTTGGCTTCAGGATATGTTGCATTATGATCGAACAGAAGATTTTAATAGGATGAAAAATAAACAAGAATAAGGATGATTTTGTGGATCATTCAAATCCTTCATTGCGTACTTCCGCTGGGTCTATTGTCAGTGCGGCAAAGGCGTCACCGTGAGAGGAAGAATTACGAGACGTGCGATTCATCAAAGGCTTTTGTTCAGTCAGTGAAGACAAAATAAGACAACTGCTTGGTCAAAAGACTGAAGTGATTATTGTTAATTGTGACTGTCAGTGTCTGCACAAGAAATTAGTGACCATTAAGCGATAAGAATTTTATAACACTAACGCGTGCCAATATTTATTATTTTCTCCTGCAGAAGTTAATGATATTTTCAGCTTGAAATATTATGATGCGAATCTCTTATTGCATAAAATTTGTTGTTATTATTATTATTATTATTATTATTATTATTAGTAGTAGTAGTAGTAGTAGTAGTAGTAGTAGTAGTAGTAGTAGTA
>JAGDQP010015404.1:21078-39364 GCA_022664845.1 Lepisma saccharinum
TAGTAGTAGTAGTAGTAGTAGTAGTAGTAGTAGTAGTAGTAGTAGTATACTTTGTTCCAGGAATATTGTAATTGTTTTGTAGAAAAATTTATCAACAACAAAATAAAAAATATTTTGTTTGGAGACTTAAACACTTCAAGTATTAATTGATTGACTGGTAATATAACAGCTAATCATTACAGCCGGTCGGGTAGTGTGTGGTCTACGGCAGTAGGATAACGACTCGAAGGTCCCGGGTTTCGATTCCTGGCAGGGGCCTGGGTGGGGATTTTAATGGTTAAGGGGAGAATTGTGACGGGCCGAAGTCCAAAGTTAAAGTTAAAACTTAAAGCTAATCATTACAAAGAGAAAAAAGCTAAGGGGCTATTAAAGCTAGCGTACATATTAGATTTGAAACAATTAAACGAATATTATTTGCAAGATGATAGTACTAAAGTACTTGACGTCTTTTAACGAATAATGAAAATAGTAAATTATGTACAAGGGTAGAGCTTCTAACGAAGATGGATGTATATCATCCACCATTTCTATATGTATTCTGCGTAATCAAAGAACAAGGGCAACCAAAGTAAATATGAGGAACAAAAATAGTGCTTTTATCAAGCTGATTTTCATAGAATTGTTCAAGACTTTACGAAACTTGGTAAAAGTGTTATAATCGACAAACTTACACAGCTACAAGGGGATATCCAGTCATTTTATGATTTTGTATATAATAGTTTTGACAAAAATGTACCTAGGAATTCAACTATTAAATATGCAAATAGATAATAAAGACCCCCTGAAATACACAGTTAGAAAAAATGACAAACAAAAAGACGAGGTATTTCATCAATTATAAAAGCACTGGAGATCTTTCTTAGTACAATAAAGAAGTACTACGCATTACGCCCGTTTTCTGCCCCCTCAACCGATTTTAATGAAATTTTGAACGTAATATCTAGACAATATGAGAGTTCCAATAATTTAAATCCTATGTCCATACCACATCCGGTTATTATGGAAAGCGCGTCCAAAAATGACTACTTCCGGGTTCTAATTTTTATAGTGTTGTTCAAAATAAATTCTGATATCTCCAAAATGGTTTAAGCTATCAAATCCCAATTTCGTATGGTAAGTACTAATAGAATGATCATGTCACAGTGTAAACCAAACGACTATATCTTTAACCGTTTTAGAGATAAAAATAATTTTCTTATGTAAATGTTCAGTGTTACTTATAAAAGATGCACTTATCCCAGGAAACTTTGTGTTGTTTAACCATCAGCCCCCACTAGCTACAAAACGATACTTCGCTCAAATTATCTTCATGTAATGTAGAAGAACATATTCAAAAATCATTTTGCAACTGATGGCGGATGATGGTTAAAATAAACATTTGACACTCTAAAGATGGGTACTTCCGGATTCTAATTATAGTATTGTTCAAAATAAACTCAGATATATCCTGAATGGCTTAAGCTACTAAACCCAAATTTCGTTTGAAAAGTACTAATATAATGGCAATGTAACAGTGTAAACTGAAAGACTGTATCTGTAACCATTTTGGAGATAAAAATTAATTTTCTTATGTAAACGTTCAAAATGTAGGTGCATTTTGTATCAGAAAAATTGACGTTTACATACGGAAATTAATTTTTATCTCCAAAACTGTTACATATATAATCTCTCGGTTTACACTGTTACATTATCATTATATTAATACTTTTCAAACGAGATTTGGATTTAATATCTTAAGCCATTCAGGATATATCTGAGTTTATTTTGAACAATACTATAATTAGAATCCGGAAGTACCCATCTTTAGAGTGTCAAATGTTTATTTTAACCATCATCCGCCATCAGTTGCAAAATGATTTTTGAATATGTTCTTCTACATTACATGAAGATAATTTGAGCGAAGTATCGTATTGTAACTAGTGGGGGCTGATGGATAAACAACACAAAGTTTCCTGGGATAAGTGCATCTTTTATAAGTAACACTGAACATTTACATAAGAAAATTATTTTTATCTCTAAAACGGTTAAAGATATAGTCGTTTGGTTTACACTGTGACATGATCATTCTATTAGTACTTACCATACGAAATTGGGATTTGATAGCTTAAACCATTTTGGAGATATCAGAATTTATTTTGAACAACACTATAAAAATTAGAATCCGGAAGTAGTCAGTTTTGAACGCACTTTCCATGATAATCGTATGTGGTATTGACATAGGATTTGGATTATTGGAACTCTCATACTGTCTAGATATTACGTGCAAAATTTCATTATAATCGGTTGAGGGGCAGAAAACGGCTCATATGCACAGTACTTCTTTGCCATGTTAAGAAAATTAGCTAAAAAAATCGTCCAGATTGGCAAGGAAAATATATTTTATAGAATTAGAAAATAGTTTATGTGGTAACTCAAACCTGTTTTTGGACTCGACACAACAAACAAGGTAGGTACAAGGGTATAAAAGCGATACATGAGAATAATAATGTTATCACTGATGAGCAAGAAATTGCAGATTATCGTCAGAATAATCACAAAAAAACAAAAACAAAAAAACAAGACGAGCTAGCTGCCGCAATCTCTTCCCGAAACTAAAAATAACGACAATTCCCTGTATTTACCCTAGATTTATAGTGTTCTAATCATTATGAAATCTACCCGAGTTCCGAAAAAATTCTGACGTTCATAATTACCAGACCAGAAACAAAGACAACTTATTGCAAATTAAACATAGAAGAACATTTTCCAGGCCAATTTTTAACACAGGTATAAAATTTTACAATCACCTTCTGATATATGTTAGACATATTACTGAAACTCAAAAATTCAAAAAGAGATTCGCAACATACTGGTAAAAAGCGTTTTACTCAACAACAGAATTTTTATCTTGTGATATGAAATCATTTGATATAAGACAAAATTGAGAGCATCATTATTGTTATAATAATTATGAAACCTCGCATATTATTAGTTCTAAGGTTCCTATTTCATTATGTTCTTACACTACTGTTTATAATATGTACAACTATTTCTTATATATGCAAATGTGTATCATTTGTATATTTGTGTTTATCATTTTTATTTACTTGTGTACATCTATCTCAAGTCATTGGTCTATATTCACACTGTATAATTATAATTTGGGATGCTTTTGTAGCTCATGACAAGTTCTATACCGTTGTACTTAATGTACATCTTGTACGGTCTGAAGAACGCAATAAATTTGAATTTTGAATTTGAATTAAGAAGTATTTTCGGCAGAATTTCACCCGAAATAATCAAATCTATGATATTGAGGCATATGAAGTAAATATTCCCAACTTAGTAGGTATTCCGATAGTAACAAAGAGTGATGTAATAAAGGCTAAACATAGATTGAAGGCTAGATCAAGTATAGGAACAGATAATATACCTAATTACATAATTAAAGGTTGTACCTCTTACTTAGCCTCAACATTAGCGGATATTTTTAACAAATCAATACAGTCTGGTTTCTATCCTAGTCAGTGGGAAAGCAAAGCTTTCGGGAAAATCAACATGGTCAACATGACACCTTTAAGTCAAGATAAACAGCATCTTATCTTCAAGTGCAGAAATTGGTAACGAAATTTCGCAAGGTTCTCCTTTAGGGCCCCTTCTGTTTAATATATTTATCAATGACCTTTGTAGTACAATGAAGTATATAATGTTAATATTGTACGCGGATGATTTGAAATTGCTTGGTTTAGTTAAGAGTAATTTTGATATTGTCAAAATTCAATATGATATTGATGAAATTGAAAAATGGTGTGTCGATAACAAAATGAAAATTAATATACATAAAACCAATTTTATATCATATACTCAGATAACTAATTATACAGTAAGTAAATTTACAATTAATGAGAACAAATATTTCTAAGGTTCACTCTATTAAAGGTCTAGGTGTTTATTTTGAGGAATCCTTGAAATTTAATGTACACATATAGCATTTGGTTAAGGAGTGTAGAAAATTAATTTGTTTTATTTACAACCAATGGCCTGAAACTGCTAATGTAAAGTTTTAGTAAGAATTAAACGTGAATATGCAGATGTCACATGGAATACGGGCACAAAAACAGCCACAGAAAAAATAGAAGCAGTTAAAAAATGTTTTATAAGAATCTTAAGTTATAAATTCCAACTATCGTATACACGATGTAATTATTAATTATGGTGTGAGTATTTTAATATTGAACTCTTGTATATAAGTAAGAATATTAGAGAAAGTCAATTTTTTCAAAGTATACTGAAATATAGAATTCAAAGTAAATATCTAAAATAATCTACTTCCAAGTGCCAGCGCACAATTTAAGACATCATAACTTTTCAACTACAAAGGAGGATATTAAAACTTTGTTAGCCAGATTGATAGACCAGTATAATAGCCATTTCTTAATTACAAGTAAGTCATTATTACATTTTCAATTATAGTTTTAATATTTACAGTTTTAATCCCTTGTACATATCTGTAATTAATATTTTATGTACCATGTTTATAACAGGAACTTTTGTAATTTAATAACACAGAATCATATGAAAATTTTATCTTTGATATTAGGGGCATCTTCCCTTACAAAATATTATTAGAAGTTTAATAATTTACTTCTGATTTCTTTTATTTATGTATGTATTGTACTTTTATCTTTATATAATCTGGACTTGTGCCATATTGGCTACAAAAACTTTTTATGGCATATTGATACATTTTATTATTATTATTATTATTATTATTAAAACTTCGTTAGGCGGATTGAAAGATCAGCACAATAAACAATCCACATTTAAAAAAAAAATAACTAAACCACCAGATTTTATTCGTAGCTTTAATACATAGAATTTTACTCCCTTGTATAAGTTTGAACCTGCAATTTATGTACTATATTTATAGCATGAAGTGTATACTTCGTACCTCTAGAAGTGTAATCACTTATTTGTGGATATATGTAATTTTTGTCTGTATATAATTTGGAACTGTGCTATATAGGCTAGAACAGCTGTTCATGGCACACTAATAAAGTTATTATTATTATTATTATTATTTCTGTACCTGAGGGCCTGAACCGCGTAAGTAACAAATCCTTGTTTTCGAGAAAAGTGAAAGAAGTACTTACTTCCATGTCTGTCTCTAAATTTCAGATTTATCTTGAAAGACACGTTTATCATTTTTTTTGCCAAATTGTACAATGCAATATTGTTTATCGCTCGCGGGAAACAGACTCCCCCATCGTTAAAAATGACATTCATTTCACAATATTTTTTCTTTTTAAAAAATGGGGGACTTACTACTGTTTAGCGCGCACATAATATGTGAATAAAAATATGCGCACTTTGGACTAGCGAGTAAAAATATGCTTGAAGAATACATTATCACTAGACCTAGGATCTTCAGGTAAAAAATAATTTTGTGCTTAGTACCTAGTTGAAATTTATTTTATATGCATATTTCATAATAAATTATACAGAATCTACAAATTTTAAATTGGTGCAGTTAATCAGTGTTGCCAACCTATTGTTTTTAAATTCCATTTTTCATATTACTTCCATTTCGTTAAATCTATCTGCACAAAAATTGGCATAAACATTATTGGATACAATATAAAGAATCTATAGGTGTCACTGTCCGTCCCAAAGGAGTGCTGCGATTCTACTAAGGATCGCTAAGGTCCCGGTCTAATTGTGCTCGGTATTCCGGAATATTTCGAAATGGAAATCAGGATTTCGGAATTTCGAAAGTCGGAATTCTGGAAAATCCTAATTCCGGAATACACTTCGCACTTCCGAACACCCATACTTCGGCAGCTTGATAGCATTTCAGGCACACAAGCATTCATTTTTATAAAATAGGTTGACGAAACTGACAATTGGAGCACTTAGAGACAGAGGCTGTTGTGTTGTTTGAAGAGTCTTGCTCTTTTGATCCTTTAAGGCGGAAATATGTTGTTGTATGCGGTCTCACTAGTATTTTTCATTCAACGTGATTTCTTGAATCACAAACAGTGCATCGTATAACAAACAGTTCCATCGATTCGATAAAATCCTGGTTGAATTCCTAAGTCAAGACAAAAAATTGAGGTTTGAACACGTTCAGCATGGCGAAATCTTGCACTAAGCTTGTTAAGCAACAAATTTATATTCACAAACAGGAGACAACTGATTTCAGTAGAATTACTTGTAAAAAGAGAGAATGGCATGAACATACATTAGTATACTCCGCACTCAATATCCGTGCACTCGGCTCACGACTGACTAAAAATGCGTTAAATTATTTAGAACCAACTGATGTTTTACAGATATATCAAATAGACCCAACTTAATTTGAACAAGTGTCAGCGAGTAGAATTCATCATTGTTAGAGGTGAACTTTGCGGTTTGCCTTCCATCCTGTGTTCATTAACATGATACGTAATACAAATTGCAATCCAAATGAAATTTAAAAGGAAGTTAAATGATAAAATGTGCTGTGGAAAATATTAAAAAGTAGCAGTAAAAGGGGAGAAAATGGGATTATGGGCAAAGTGGAGCGAAAAGTGAAAAAGATCCCAAAGAAGGGGAAAAAGGTGCTGGAAAATTGCTTCCATTTTCAACTGGAGGGACTCTAATTTATCCTACAATAAAAAGGTGCGCACCTAAATTTCTAACCCTGTTCATCGCACACTGAAATTCATTAACATAAGCCTATAATCTCGGTTTATGATTGCAGAAGATATGAGAATAGTGATTATAGTATAGAAAAATAAGGTAATAACTGTGAAAGAAAGATGAATAATGTAGTTTCTATTTTGATATATTATACAAAAATTGCAAAATAGTTTTGAATATTTCCAAAGCAATTCATCTTTCTATCGTTATAAAAACAGCTTTAATTGTTTCAGAAAATGTCTATTTAGAATCTCCACACAAATTACGCGCCCCTTTTTCCAACAGCTAACTTCCCAGTTTTATTCAATTGTCTAAGTTTTAGGAAATCAAGATGGCTCCGCTCAGCAAGTTGCACAAGATGATAAAAGCTACCACTCACACAACTAACTCTATAGTGCTTCTAGTAACTAATTCAATTCCTACCTGGTTGATGTCACCATCAATCTTAGCTGGAGCACGCCTTCCCGTTCTAATAGACCTCCCCACTTTGTCAAACTTTCTCCTACCTGAAGTTTTTCTGAACTGTGTTAATTATTTTGTTTGCCATCTCTGTTATTTTTAACAATAAGTGTCGTTTTCTACTTCTAAAGCAATGAGCATGACATTAACATTAGTGTTCTATTCCTTAGCGCGAATTATAAAAAATATATGAGTCAGGACATCTTGACGTCAATTCGGCCTCACCCAGAAAGAAGTTTTAGATCCATGCTTACCTAGATGTACCAGATAGCTAATGCATAGTTAGTTCATCTTTAGTGATCGTTAGTGCACGTGACACTAATATTAGTGCTCCATCCTTAAGCGAGAATTTGAGCAAATAGAGTACAGAAGAACTGTGGGGGCGCCCAACTTGAAGTCAATTTGGCTCCTCATAACCTTGCGTAAAACTTTTGCGGGTTAAACCATGTGGGTTAGTTAGTGCATCGTTAGTGTATATTAGTACTAGCTACCCAACGTTAGTGCTCTAATGCAACCCGAGACAGAAGTAAAAACTACGTAGGCAGTCAACCTGACGTCAAATTGGCCACTCCGATAATCCCCGTAAGGCTCTCCCGAATAGAAACAAATACATTCGTTAGTTCACGTTAGTGCACAACATACTAACATTAACGCTCCATTCTAACAACAGAATTAAAAAAGTGGGTGGGACCAACTTGACGTTAAGTTAGACTCACCCAGAAATCAATTTTAGACTTATGCGAGCCTAAAACTAAGTGATCGTTAGTGCACATGGCACTAACGTTAGTGCTTCAATGGAAACGAAGATAGAAGTGAAAAACAGTCTGCTATAAACTTCCCTAAAGCTTTCACAGGTTAGACCATTATGTGTTCGTTAGTAGGCGTTAGTTCTGGCAACCCAACTGTGGATAAGACAGAAAGGTTTTCGCGATCTTATACAAACTATACATAATTCCCTAGGATAATTTATCCACAGCTTGCAACACTGTGATGTGTGCTTTACGTATGTTGTTTATCATCACTAGGGAATGCAAAATACCCAATAATGCAACGTAGTGCCATTTGAAAAATTTAAATGTTAAGCCGAGTTGGCAACACTCACAACCTGGTGATATCGTGTTTTCACTCCTGATATCCACCATGTTGTTAAAAACAAATTTCCGCAAACGAAATTTTCAGTCAATGCGTCGTTTCTGATTTACCGAGAATTCTTCATTTTCTTCCCATTGTTAGGCGTTGATTTTGGACTCCAAGTTGGAATCACTGTATTGCCAAAACGAAGCAGAATTCGACCCATGTTCATATTAACTTTCTTGTTTATCTTGACTCATACTATCACCTCCAAAAGTATTGAACCTTCATCCCATTAAAAAAATATAAGTTTGTGTTGAGGTGGCAACACTGTGCATGTGACATCACTCCATTGCACATGGAAGGTAGTGTCCCCTCTGTCGGTACAGGTTCCACTGCACAGTTTTTGTATTTTCGTTCACTGCTTTGCGATATTTCAGTGTCTTCAGATGAATCGGCCATCCTGTATATTCTCATACATTAGTTTCACCCAGATATTTCCGAGGCGCAAGTCTTCTAAGCTTTGAATTTTATTTTATGATCTTTAGTAATCTTTGAATGAGGCCAATATGGGGAGAGATGTCGGAAGAAGACGAACAGGGCATCGCCGGGTGATAAGCTTTAACCCAGAACCTCACGAATGAGATCTAAGTCTCTTAGAATTCCGAACACAGAACAGAGCTTCTTTATGTTGACTTTCCCACAGTGAAAAAAATCTAAACCAAAATGACTATAAAAACCCCTTTTCTTTCGCTTTCCAATTGTTGGTTATCTAGTGAGGGGAAAATATATAACGTTACCAGAATTGAGTAAGAACAGAAATCGTGATTTTAAAGTTTCAATACATACACAATCCGATTATTGATATGTAAGTCAATACAGTAAAAATAACGCAATCGGTAAGTACTTTGAAAACTTTAAGAAATTTGTGCTTCAACTAAAGTTTAGTCAATTTTACTGAACATTTTACTGGTTAAAAACTATTTCATTTGACAACTTTTCCGCACTAGAAAAGCTCGAGTTTTCTAAACTGCTTTTCTGGCCCAAATAATGGGTGTATGTGGGAAATCTTTTACGAAATCTTATAATTGGAAACGTTTATGACAGAAAATCATATGTTAAATTTCCCCTGCGATATTCTCACTTTCATTAATCGTATGATTTTTATGTAATAAGTTCTTTTATTATTTTTGAAGGTATGTATCATTCGTTACATCAATAGCCACTCACCTTTGTAAGTTATGTAAGGTCACGTAGGCATCCAACTGAAAGGAATAGATCAGACTGATTCACCTTTAGATGAATAAGAGAACTTAAGTGCGTAACAAGCACTACAACTAATTGCCTTGTTTTCATTTCCAAAGAATGTTTCACAATTCCAGCTTCGAGAACTCGCGTATCGAAGAGCTTCGGATCACCACGAGGAAGGCGGCACTGCTTTGAGTCCTGTTCACTCTGGTTATTCTTACTATAAGTTACTCTTCGAGCATTTTCATCTGGAACGGTGCTTAGATAGATGCACTTGTCTTTCTGGAGGAGTGTATGCCCCTAGGCTTGTGATCGGCTTACCAACTCCACCTATAAATGTAACTTTAAAAAGATCAATCCCATTTTTGTTTGGAAAATGCACACAAGGTATTTACGTATCTTAAGGTTAACGTAAAGCAACGATTTCCGAGAAGAGAGTTCATAACCAATTCAAGAAATCGATCAATGCCGATTTTTTTTAATTTTCTTTACTGTTCATCGTTGAAATCTCTTGATTGTTGTTGTGAATATCAAAACCTATAACAATGAAGCTCTTTCAACAATGAACAAAAAAGAAAATAAAAAATCTGCATTGATCAAACTCTTGAATTGGTTATGAACTTTCTTCTTTGAAACTTAGAACTCTCCCGTCTTGTATTTGTAGGAGCAGCATTGAAATTTCGTGCAACGATAAAACTACATTAGACATATACGAAAGTAATGCTGCCATCTTTTGTTGGAGATCGTTGCTTTACATTAACCTTAAAGAAATTAATTACTGTGCCCATTTGTCTACCTATTCGTCATATTTTACTGTACGAGCGCGAATCAAACGTCTATTTCGCTTTTGTTGAAGATCAAATCAGACTCAGTTTCTAATTATTATTATTATTTAGGCTATTTTCATGCAAAATTATTCTCGATATTTATGTCTTCTAACTACTATGACTAAAAATTCACTTAAACTTTCTTGCACAGTCTCTTCCTAATTCCTTCCACAGTTTATATTATTTAATGATGTAAACAGAAAAGCTATTTTACTTCCTCTGGATTTATTAACTAGTGTTTCGTGCTCTGGCACAGGATAGGTACAGTCAAATGGATACTTCATATCTTCTTGAAGTTCGCTTAAATTCAGATGTGGGTAAGGTAAGGTGGAAATATATCAAACATGTATCCCAATTCTTCCACAGTCGTCATTGCTGAATGGTAGACAAACGTTGTTAGTTAGAATATGATGTGACTGGTTAGAGTCACTTTGATGTTAATAACAATAAGGAAACTATTTATGCTTTGACATGTGTCTATTTTCATAAGTAATGCCAAATAATGTCCCCAGGTATATCTAGGATAATTCTGTCCAGTGGCGTCATTTCAGTTTGTGCTTGGAAGGGGGACCTTATGTGATATATAGCTAGGCGCATCCCATCTATTTCCAAGCGTAGTTTTTACTTCACATACTCTGTATATACGTAGTTCACATGCATCTCTTTGCTGTTAATATGATATAGCGAAAAGAGGTCACACTCATACCTAACATAAAATGTAAGAAAATTTTAATTGTTAACTTTTTGTAAAGTGTTATTTACAGCAGATGGAAAGCTCTGATGTATCAAAAGTTAACGTCTTGGCTTCATTTTAGCAATCTTTAACAAGATCGTCAAGAGAAATTTTCTTAACCTTTTTTCGCTCCACAGCCAAATCAACAACGAGACGAGCAGATCGTCGGAAATTGATGGCTGAAGGTAGTTTTTCAGTCTTTTTAGAACAGAAAAAAATAATTTGTTAGAGGGAGTGTTGATCGCCAATGTGGCAAAGATCCCAATGACAAGATAAGAATAAATAGCAGATTTAAGCAGCTTTCTATACTGTATACATATATTGAGCTCTTGAGGTGGACACCACTAAACAATCCGGATTTAAGTTCGTCCAGCGGCAGAAATCTCACGAAGTCCGCTGAGACTGAGGCAGGCTATTAGAAAGAAGGTACTCTCAGTAAATAGTTCTAATCGAAATAGAAAAAACAGCTTGGAGTCTTGTTGTGGGTAACAAAAATTCCTCAAGAACTCAACCAACTGGCTAACGACATTCTGCTTGATGTCACAGATAAAGTAAATATTATGGTGGGATAACTCTTACAATGATCTTATCTCACAACTTGAATTAAATTGGGATCAACACATCCAAATATGCAACAAAGAAAAACTATTTCTACATTGAACTCACAAAATTGGGGAAACCAGAACAAAGATAATGACACTGAACTTCCTCTGAACAAAACAAAATTTTCAGCTCTCACGGAGAGGGAAGACGAAACTTATAATGAAAAATTTAAAATTTAAAGGCCATCACACCTTTTCAGGAAAACTAGAACTTGTTAAAGAAAATAAATTTAACTACCAAACACGTAATACCTACTTTGACTCACCGTCGGAACTGAAATGTTCTCAAACCTAAACAAATACTAGAACTTGAAACTTCCTTACAAATTCATATGAAGAAAACGCTCTAATCTGACCTACTTGGTAATTCTGACGTCCGCAACATATAGGCCCTGGGCGCCCTGAGATATGAAACAAACACTACCCACCAATATATCGGCTTATCCCATAAGTAATGTCGTATGTGCGATGACCACTGCAATGACACCATTTGACGAGCGAGTAGTGAGGTAGACGGCACGTGTCACAGTTGCGTCATATAGGGCACTTGACTATATAGCAGTGTGTAGAAGAAGAACAGTCTATCCACGTTTTGAAAGTGTGGCTTGTGTGTGTTTGATCATGGCAGTGTAGGAGGACCACATACGGCATGTCATGTTACATGAATTTCCCCAGGGACATCCAGCCAGCGCAGCGGCACGAAACATCAATACCACAGCCCATATTCGATCAGGGTGCTGTGGATAAGTGAAAGTGCCAGACGTGGTTGCAGAGGTTTCGGTCTGGGGACACAAGCCTCACCGATAAGCAATGAAAAGGAGACCTGTGCAGCTGAACAACGATGCCTTGCTAGCAGCGGTGAAGACTAATCCAATGCAAACTGTTGAAGAACTGGCGAGCGAACTCCATGTCACCAATTCGACCGTTCATCGTCATCTACACGATATTCGGTACGTACCGAAACTCGGAAAATATAACAGCTCAACAGAAGCAGCAGCGAGTAGATATCTGCAGTTTCCTGCTCACCTGTCACAGACGTGAGCCATTTCTGGACAGAATAGTGACAAGGGATGAAAATTGGATCCTCTATCATAGCATTACACGCAAACGGTACCTAAATGGAGGGGGACAGGAACTGCTCCAAAACAGGATCTCCACCCCTGCAAAGTGATATTGAGGGTTTGGTGGGATATCCGAGGGATAATCCATTTTGAGTTCTTACCACGTAACCAGACCATCAACGTAGACGTCTACTGTCAGCAGCTTGAACGCCTACTGACTGCATTGTTTTAGAAATGTCCTGCTCTGGTTAATCGGAAGGGTGTGTTCATCCATAGTGATAGCGTGCGCCTACTCACGGCAAGGGGGACCTATGCTAAGATAGAGGAATATGGCTGGGAGAAACTCCCCCACCCGGGATTTTCATCAGATCTTTCACAAACAGACTACTATATTTCTCGCAGCCTGCAAAACCACCTCTCCAAAAGAAAACACAAAAAGAGGTCCATTAAGGCTCATATTATAATAATTCTCATATACACAATCTGAAAATGCGCACTCCTTTGGTTCACGCTGCTGCTTACTACACGCACTCAAATGCATAGAAAATTAACAATGCGCCGAGACAAACCCAAAGTAAAATAAAACAAATTAATTATAAAAGAACCAAAAGCTAGATACTCTTAACAGCACAAATGTCATCAAGCAAAATTATCGGATGATTCAACCAAACATATTATTCGGGGGAATAATGAGCAATAGCAAAACAGTTCAAGAAGCCAGTTACCAAAGGAATATCCTCTAGAAAATTATATAGGCCGCTTAGAAATGTTTAACAAAACAGTATATATTGAGGGGTGTACATTAATTTTCAAAGCTTTAGAATCACGCATTTCAACTAGTACGAGTCCTGAAGCAGGATAATGAAAACCCAACGGTTTTAACCTCTTCTAAAAGATATAAGAAAGGAACAGACAGACTAAACTTCTGCACACTTATGCCCAAAATGTTCATACACTAACCAAAACCACGTACCCAAAATAACGTAGAAGGGGCCGAATGGTAATCGCGTTCATCTACTATACATATTAAGGTAGAGCAATCGCGTACATCTGCTCAATCCTCGTAGAGGTTCATGAAACGAAGGTTTGGAATTCATTTTAAGAAAAAATCTGTAAGTTCAGTCCTTAGAAGACGACTGACTAACTTCAAAGGTAACAACAATTCAACAACAAAGCACTAAATGTGAATAATTATATAATAACAAGAAGTGGCATTAATAATAAAAAAATCAGAAAACAGACACATTGTTGCTGTCAACCAGAAAACAAAGAAACATCAAGTATAGGCCCCAGAGTTATGATTTCACACGGCAGGACTCTGAACCAAGAACCACTAACAAGGGTGTTTTTATGTCAGCTGAACTTGTCTTTTGATAAAGGCCATTTAAGTTATAGCACGTTTATATTCTCAAACCCAGGGGGTAACTGCCCCAGGCCTCCTAAATGATGCTTCTGCTGTCAAGGGTATTCTAGCACCGGTGCTATTAAATGGAATTCACAAGGGCGACAAAAGAAAACAATAAATATTATACTATACATCATGGTCCAGTCATCATTACCTATAATAGACCTGAACCTCACCCATAGAGTCGTAGGAGTAAACCGTCAATGAGCTGACATCAACCAGGATATTCTTTATTCTATATACATAAACAAAATATGCTCCAAGTTACATTACCCTATCACTTTAACAACTTTGTTTATGTGAAACATTTATACATTAAATTTCAGCAATTCTTCTTCCTAATTACGTCACGTAGTAACCCAACGAATACCCGAAGGATAAGTTTGTATGTGAAAAAAAAATTACGACATGAAATGACGGGTAACCGCTGTCGAAGCAAACAATATAAACCTTTCAAATATTTGAATAGTACTGGTATATTTATCAAGGGATATGCGATTCTATGTCCATCTGCCATAACCTCATCGATTTAGCTACAAGAATATCTGATTGTAGCACAACCCCCTGCACTAGGCAGACTGGGGTACTTCCAGACGATACTACGTGGTGTTCATTTCTTCCGTTGATCTATATCGAAGAAAGTTTAAGTAGTTTGCTGGTTTAAAAAGAACACAAAAAATCGTTTTTCGAGGTGAGGGACTACGAAACACAATTATATAGTATAACATTGGTCTGCATACTAAGACACTCTAACTAAATCAAAGGTGTTCATTTTAGTCAAACTTCACTGAACATCACCCTCACGTTTTAATTTCGTCCTCACCCTCTCATTGCAACGTTACCCTCACCGATCAGCCCTAACACACACACCCTCACGTTCAAACTTTGCACTCATCCTCGTTCGCCCTCAAGCGGTGAGGGTGAGGTCCGCCGTCATGAGAGTCACCCTCGTGAGGTTGAACACACATGCTCTAAAGAGGCTTGTTAGTGGTTACAACAGCCAGACAATGAAGAGAAGTTTGAAGCCAAATATGAAAGAAGTAGAATGTTTTCATATAATACAACAGAAACATTCGAAGAAAAGAAGCAGAAGAACAAAAGAAATGCATTTGCAAAATAATAATGAACAGAATCGTTTAAGAAGAGGAGAAATAGAAGAAAAATACAAGCTGAGAAATGAGAAGAATAATATAATAAGAGAAGAAGAAAGAGGAAAGACACAATAGGGATTGTTTCCAAAAGAAAAATATGAGAAACACATGATTATGAAATGGAAGACGATATGAGAATGAATATTGAACCAAATGCAGAAGCAAGTGAAAAGAATGATGTACTGATTACAGCAGAAAGAAACGAAGGAAAGTAAAATATATGTGTTAGCAACAGAAAATACAAAATATGCTTATTCTGATAGAACACAGTAGAAAAAAGTCTTCAAGGAAAGATTTAAGCGAAAAGTTTCGAAAAGACCTGAGAGAAATGCGAAGAAACGCTACAACGGAAAAATGAATGAAAGAACAAGAGAGAGAACTGAAAATCTGATCAAAAATCAAGGAAACAAATGAAAGTGTAAGATAAGAAATGCACGAAACCAATGATGGTAGATACTTATAAATCCACGAAGATTATTAAATTCTACGAACAAAGCCAAAATAGTATGATGAGCATCCAAAAACATGAAAATATGATTTTTAATGGCGCAGATATAACATATCATGTGTTAAGTACGTGACGAAATTAATCCACATCGACATCAATCGAATGCGAAATAGTTTTCGAAATTCCAAGATGAGACCAGTGGCCAGTCATCCTGTCTGAGGCTTTATTTCCCCTTAATCACAGAAGGCAAAGACATCAAATGTAAAGCTGTTAGAACTGAAAAAGTTCGTAAGACGTAAAGCGAAGTAGAAGTAATTTTATATGCAGTTACAAGATTAAAATTTTAAAATATAGGCATGTTGTTCACAACTCTAGGCAGTGCTGTACTTGGTAAATTTTCATCAGGAGGACACATAAAAATGAATTATAGATAGATAAATGGACATACTTATCTAAAGACTTCGGTAAATAAACAAGTACTTTTACCTCAAATATATTCTCCCCACAGAGACAAATTTCCCCCATTTTTGAGGGGAATAAAAGCATTTATTTATTTATTCCAAATACAATCTAAGTAATTTTATATTGGACATATAACAATACACAACAAACCCAAAATAAATAACAATTAACTAGAAATTAAACACAAAACAGGACAAGAGGAAACATAACAAACTTCAAGGAGTTAATTGTTCAGTATCAATCCTCAAATAAACACTGCAACAGAAAGTTATGTCTATCTCACTGGCTGATTTGTTGAATTGGGAGGGTAATCTACAAAATAAGATTTTTTTATTACACATAACCTTGCGTGTGGAAGTTCAACATAGTCTTTGATAGTCTTTACGTACAGTACTCCTATAATTACTCTAAAAAATAGATGGCAAAATATTTGGTCAAAACTGATTTGTCCATTTACAATTTTATAAAGGAACTTGAAATTAGACACTTTACGACGATCCAAGTAAGTTGACATACTCGGCGGGAACTCTAAACCTAACTATTGCTAGCAATAGGTTTAAAACTCTCTGCAGCTTACAGTGAACTACATGGGTACTATAGACCACACAGACAAGCAGTACGCTAGTGAGAAGGATAGTAAGTTTTGTAGTATAGAGATAGCCTGAAGAACTCTAATCTCGACGTATCTGTATAGTAACCCAAGGAGATGCATGGCTTTCTTGGTTATGGCAGCAACATGTACTGCAAAGCTTAGTTTGGAATGTACGATAATGGCACGGTTATTATGACTACTAGTTTGTTTAATATCAATGTCTTCAATTACATAGGCATTGTGGAAGAGACTTTCCTTTAACGAGATCATAAGAGAGACACATTTTGCAGAATTGATTTACAAACATCATTGTTAGACACCAAGAAATCCATGCATTAAAACCAGACTAGAACCCAAACACATTATTAATTATGTTAATTTCACGGAACACTACAATCATCAGCGAGCAGAAGTAAATCAGAATTACAGTGTTCTGCAACTCTGCAAGATCTTCCGTATACAGAATAAAAAGTAAGGGTCCTAAGACGGAACCCTGTGGAATATCAGGTAGGACAAGCAACCAAGCGGAACTAGTACCATCCAATCCACTTTCTGATAACAATAGGATAATAACTCCGGAGCAATGCAAGAAGGGAGAAAGTGATGGTAAATCTAGTTGACAAGGTATACAGCAGAATTATATTACTTATTGAATCAAAAGCATTTTTAAGATCAAAAAATAACATCCAGTTGGGAATTACAAACAAAAATTTCAACAGCATGTGTCTGTAAGACGGCAAGATTAGTTAAACATCAAGTAATAGGAAGGGACCCGTGTTGAGACTGATGAACGTGTGGAATAATCGATGTTAGGAGACGATGCTTGATAATCCTTTCACAAAGAATGAATAATTTTGGAAGAAGGGAAAGAGCCACAGAGTTTCTAACACCCGACTTGTATGTGGGATTATCTATCTCCCATTGATTCCGTAGTACCTTCAGTAAAACATTTATTAAGTATTAGAGAGAAAGGGAAAGCCAAAAACGAGCCATGGACTTCAAAACTACAGAAGGCATATTATCTGTTTCAGAAGCACGTTGTGAGGGAAGAGATCTGAGTAGTTGGTGAACTTCATACACTTCAATGGAGATGATGACCAACACTGAAGAACACACAGACTTGATGGGCGGAAGAACAACCTGATTTGATTGTGGAGAAAAGTTACCGTAAATTAAGGTGACAATTCATAAAAGGTTTTCAGGGACAGCCCCCGAAATAACACTTCCGTGTCAGGCTGATCTTGTTCCCGATTTCTGGAAAATGTAAAATAACCATAAAAATACTTCAACCCTTAAGAAATAATTTGTCAGTAAAATCCAGTCGCATGGAGAAAAAAAGCACGTACCTGACCACTACCGGCCGCTAAATTACGGAAATAACATTCTCCACAATAAGCTAAAGATGGTTACTGAACTATTGTTGTGTCTCTCGAGCAGCCATTTATTTATTTATTTACGTCTTGTTTTACATGGCGAAGTTAAGGCCCATACGGCCTTTTCTACCACTCAACCATGAATACAGAGAGAGAGAGAGAGAGAGAGAGAGAGAGAGAGAGAGAGAGAGAGA